>JBAMBJ010001547.1:0-40436 GCA_037043495.1 Drosophila recens
GGGAGCAGGGAGGGGGAAGGGGGGTCCATGGGTCGTCTGAAGAGGGGAAAGGTTGGTCGCCAGCCGGTCGAGCGCTACGCAATTAATTCAAACACTCGAAGGACGGCACAGGACATTTCCATTCTCGATTCTCCATTTCCACACACCTCTCGCCTGTTTTACCAAAGGTAAAAATAACACACACAAAAAAAAACCTAACAAAAACAAACAATAGCAAAATATACAAGGAAAACAAAAAAGAACTTTTCCCATTTTTTTTCGTTTTTATTGTTTGCCGATTTGTGAGTTTCCACTCTTTCTCTTCCCCGCTTTCTTTTGTTTCTCCCCCTCTGTTAATTTGCTCGCACATATTTGCGTATGTGATTTGGCCTTAGGCACGCGGCTAATGGCGTCAACAAATGCGTGGGATGCCACTTAAAAGCAGTCCTTACCCCTCCTCATGCCCCTTAACCACCCCCCTCCGCCCCTGTGGTCATTCTCTATACGAACTGGGGTCTCAAGTCCAAGCAGATCGACGCTTTTGATATTCGCCGGCGCAGACAACGCAAAAGACACATATATTCACACACACGCACACACACACACACACGCACACAATCATAGGTATGTGAATGAGAGCCTCTTGGCATTTAAACACTCACAAAGTATGTTCATTGTACACACATAAGTATGTGAGAAGCTCAGCTGATAAGGAGGCTCTGTGTGTTCCTCAGCGGTCAGTGGCGTCGCCGAAGGGGGCGGAAACTTGTCGTGAACCCCTCTGCATTCATTCGACTGTTGAAGCTTTGCTGCTTAAATTAAATTGCTGTTAATAACTTTTTTAGTAAAACAAATAATGTAAATAAAAATACCTTAATAGAAAATACAAAAAATATGTACGTACATAAAACATATAAATTAATGTGTAAATTAAAAAATATGTATGTCATTTTAAATTATGTACATATGTATATTAATTAACATAAATTAAGACAAAAACAATAGCTGTAATCGTAAAATTAATACTCTCACAAATTTATAAAATAAAAATGTTTTATTAAGTTTTTGTTAGCATAAATTATATATAATAAAAAAATTAAATATTAGTTAAACTATAATTCATGCAAAGTGAACAGCTAGGAATAATATCTTAATTATGCTTGCGTCAGACGAGCACTTTTTCACCAACAATTTTTCCCCGTCGGTGAAGTTGCCATTCGCAGTGTCAGTTTTTAGCCGACACAAAACTCCGATGCTTTAGAAATTCTGACTGTCCACACCACACCGTTTTACATTAATAAAAAATGTCGGTCAAAAAATAATAAAAAAAAATACATAACCCCCGTTTTAAAACCCACTCTACGCTCCTGCGCGTTTTCGTTATGTGCTTGTGGTGTTGTTGTTGCTGTTGTTGTAACAGCATTTGAAATGCTCTGGAATGTTCTCAATTAAAATGAATCATATCCTCAACCTATAAGTGAACTTTAAATTAAATAAAGATTACAATTGTGCGACAACAACAACGACAACAACTTGTGCGTTGGTGACTTTCAGATGACGGGATTGTTATTCCCTCGAAGAGAACAGGAAAACAGGAGAACAGCAGGCAGGAGGCAAAAGGTTGAGCTTCCCTTATAACTCACAGTTTGTTTTTACTCAATAAATTTGTCATAGAAGGGGAGATTCATGTGGGGATTTATTTCAAGGTCAATTGATTAGATGCATTTATTAGATTAGCATAGCTTGAATATCTGAGACTTAAAGATATTTTATCTAATAGATACTATTATACAACCTTAACATATTCTCAGGCCAGTTGAGTTCAGGGACCGAAATCATTATAAGTAATATTATAAAAATTATATTTTATTTTTTACTTTTGCTTCAATGATAATCATAATTTTTGAGTAATATTTTAAAACTTAGACCAAATCAGTAAAAATTATTAAAATAAAAATCACGTTGGAAATACAGAGATTGTAAAAAAAAAACATTTTGGTGTAAATAATTATTTTTTAGGTCTCTTATAAGAATGTGTTTTTTTACAATTCCAGAAAAGTTTCCAGAAAATTTACCTATGTAAATTGTCCCTGCTGCAGTAAAGTAGATTCATAAGATTATATTGTAATCGTGGGATAGATATTCTAAGGTTTATTTACTATTTCTGTAAAATATTTTTGTTTATGTACTGACAAATATATATCTTACCGCTACATTTTTTTTCATAGTCGGTAAAATATATTTGTTTTTCCAAAACACATTTTTTTTTTCAAAAACACATCAGAATTTTCTATATATATAGTTTTTAAATATCAGAGTGCTAAGATTTTAAATCTCGCATCTAATGCATCAGATATGCTGTTGTGTACATCTTCCCATTAAAAATATGCGTATTTATCTACAACTATGTTCTGGAAAATCTTGAGAAATGTTAGATACAGAATCGGGAATATGCTTAACAATAATAAAGATATATAAGTTTTTTATTACCAACGATTTACTTGAATTTTTCCATTATTAATTTAAAATATTGAATGCGTTAAACTATTGATCTGAAAGTTTTTTTTTAATTTGTTACAGATACTTTCAAGCTTTGGGCTTAGGTAAAAGAACCATAATATAATTAATAAGCCGAACATAATTATAATGTGATAACACACCCCACGATTGGGGTATAATGTGTCAGTTAGCCAAGTTCTTTCAGAAACCTATTTGTAGATAATTGACTAAGACATATGCAAATTACGGGTGACTGAACAAATGCATAAAAGGTAACAGGTTGCTGGAAACGGAAGTGATAAGTCAGAGGTTGCCCAGTGCAAACAGAGCCCAAGGCGAAAACTATACAAATTACACAAGATAAACTAAACCATGGAAAAAACATTTTGTGTTCAATCTCATGTATGCTGCAAGATAAAGAAAACATGTCTGAGTCGTGACTCAGTTGTGCTATGCAAATCGAAGTCATTTGACAGCTAAAGATCTTTAAATGATTGACTTTAGAAAATATTGTGGGTCGTTTTGGCAGAGTAGAATTACAGATTGGCATAGTAGAGTTCTTTTAAAAAAGAAATTCTTCGATCTCTAATGAAGATCCTTTGAAATTTTAAATAAATTGCATGATCTGCAGCAAGACATAACTAGATGTAACTTGTAGATCCCTGATGCCAATTAATTAGTTATAAAACGATCCTCATTTCAGAAATCCTTTAAGAGTCGGAGTCAGTTGATTTCTTGCGAGGATCACTTGGAAATCAAACGATCCTCGTGAGCTGATCTTTACTAAAGTTGAAAAAGAGCTTTGGAGAGAATTCTTATGTTGAATGAGTTTAGAAAGTTTCCTTTCTGCGTGATCATCTGATCCAAGACTAATATGTCAAAAGGGATAACTGATTTCAATAGGATCTCTGACAGTATAATTTGATAAGCTATCGAGGAGTTGTCAAAGTGTGACACAGCTGAGCTCCACCCACTGCAAGACCTGTAGATCAATGAGTCAGAGCTGTGTACTTAATTTGCATATTGCAAATGAAAGTGATCAATAAACAAATGATCTTTATGATACAAGTAACCTGACAGCCTGGGAGCTAAAACATGACTCACTGAGCTCGATCATTTGGTACAGTTAATAATCACAGCTAAGATTTGCAATCTTGTTAATAATGTAGGATATTTTTAGGATGAAATCTAATAAGTTAGCGATCAAGTTAAAAAGGATCTTGAGAGGATGAAATTTCACGAATTCGCGATTCAGAATTTTAGGTATGTATTTGAATAATTACAATTTCTTATATATAATATAAACAAAAATGGTTATAGTTATAATTATAGTTCAACTAACTGATACTCTCCATATCTAAGTCTGACTCAACGATCTTTTGGCTCCACCCACAAGCGAGATAATTAAAGATCGTCTGAGTCAGATGTGTAATCTCTGGCAATAGATAATGCAAGTAATCAAGCAAATGATCCTTATGTAATTATATACAATCTAGGAGCTATTATAGCCTGACTCAGCTAGCTTGGCAAATAACGTTGGCTCCACCCATCGCAAAGTTGGTTGACCAATGGAATTGACGGCGATCGCTCAACCGAGTCGACGATCGGCCGACGATGATCGACGAGGCGAACTGTCGCTCGGCTAACGATGTGAAGTCATTTGTTCAAAATAGCAATAATTACTTAATTCAATTAACTAATAAATTCAAGATATTTGCCAGCGATCGTAGCAACAACAACAACTATTCGAATATGTTGTTAACGGCAATAAATTATAAGCGCCCCGTGTACTCATAGATAACTAAAAACAATGCCGGGCGCCGAACGCATTAACAAATACTCGGTTGTAATTGCTAATTATAACAGCACGACAAACTGGACATATCGGGTTATCATAGGGCTCTACACACGAGTATGTATTTTAGAGACCCCGGGTCTCTTGGGATTGGTAAACTGGACGCTTATCGCTGGCCAATGACAAAATCTGGCGATCTACTTTGCAAAAGAAACAAATATCTCATCGATTTACGGTGGGGACTTCGACGCAGGGAATACGACGGCGGAGAAAACGCTGTTCAAAAGTCAACGTCGATTAGATTGTTTCGTATATTAAATCATGACTATTTTCTTACTATAGTTCCGCTTGTTTTTAGGCACATTCCAGGCAGCTCTCTGTGTTACGTGTCACGAGAAATGCTTACTTCGTTAGACACTGCGTATACTTAATATGACAGTAAAGCAGCTTTTTTTTTAAACGACAGCAATATTAATTAGTTTTTGACAACTTAAGTTAGTGATTGGTTTGGAATTGCTTGCAACTTTAAAGGGCTTAAAATTTACGTCTTTTGTAACACATTCTTTCATTTGATATTTAAATAATCTCAATTTTATATTTCAAATATTTAGTTTCATTTTGTGACAGTCTTTTGATATAATTTAAGTGTAAAGTAAGCAAATGACAGTGTTGGAAAAATTTTAGCTAGGATTATAGTCAAAATTCTCTACAATAAACTTCTTCAAATATCAAGTAACGCAAATAATGATTATTGAACTAGAATAATATAAAATAAAATAATGTTAAAGATTGAATTTGACCGAAAAAATAAAACTCACAAAGAATCATTATTTATGATTTTTATTTTATTCGTTTAAAATAAAACCATTTGTTTTGCATATCCCTTTAAAAGAAACCCAGGGGAACCCATAAAATACAAAAACAAATCTTTAAAATGATTAAGTAAACTTAAATCCTTAAAAATCTTTAAATATACATTACTATGGCATTTTAAAAATATAACTCATTATGATTACGTTCCCTGATAAATATAGTTTAAATTTACAACTTGTATCTTTTTGTACAATGCCGTCAAAATCGAATCATTTTATGTGTAGAATTTAATGTATGGAACTCTTGTTCTGGAAAAGTCCACTAAATGGATTTTTGACTTTATTTTGAAAAGGTTTTCAACAGTTCGACATTTTTTTAAGTCCATTGATAAATGATATTTACTAAAAAAATCTAAAAACGATTTTGTGAAATGTTTGTGATTCGTCTTCTACATGAATCATTCGTTAAGTTCTTCGTTTTTTGATTGATTTCCAAATCGTGTTTCAAAATTTGGCAAACTACAGTCAGCTTTTTTTTGTTAACTTTCTCGACAACTAGCGATTTTTAATGTGCATGTTCGAACACGTTTAACCGGGCGAAATTTTGTTGGTAAAGCATCTGCAACGCCCACGCTCCGAGAGCTGACTTTAAATCGATGCAAATGAGTTTAACTTTTATTTAATTTTGTTTTTATTTATTGTTTGTTAATGAATTTTTGCACAAATTTTAAGTCGCAACAAAAAAAGCTAAAACAAAATAAATAAATCGATACGAAGAATTATATACATATATACATATGAACATATATAATATAAGCTGATTATTTGGTATTTTTCGTTGTTTTTTTTTTTTTTTTGGTGTTTATCTGTTGTCTTTGGTGTGCACATAGCTAAAAAATAAAAAGAGAGACATAATAATAATTTATATGCAAATTCGAATATTTTGTGATTAAACCGTTTAGCTTTTTCATTAGCACCCCGACTCGAGGCACGCCCCGTTCAGTTCGTCGGTCCGTCAGTCCGTCAGTCAGAAAAAAAGCAGAAAAATAATAATGCTTTTGGGCCACGTTGTCAACACAGTGCCCAGCGGGTTGGCCCCATAGACATTTGGCTCAAAAGCCGGCTCAACAGTTGCCAGTTGCCAGTTTGCCAGTTGATATTTGCCAGCTCTGTTTTTGATTAAGCTCATTTGCATTTGAATGGTCCCTGCGCGGCGTCTCCCCCCCGCTAATCAACATTGACAAACACGGTCAGTTCCCTGCCCCTGCCCCTACCCCTACCCCTAACCCTCTCCTACTCTTTGGCCCCCCTTTGGATATCCCCTCGAATTCAATACACTGCCCACAAAACTGACGCTGGTTTTATGTTACTCTCTATGCAAAAAGGGAACTGTGATGATGAGGCGGAGCAGAAGCAGGAGGAGACAGTGAGAGATAGGGAGAGAGGGAGAGAGGCGAACAACTTTGAATTTCTAATAAGCCAAGTTGTTTGCGCATGAGTCAACGGAGCGTCGTCAATAATATCCATGACACCCGGTTAGTTGGGCAAATATTTATAGAAGCACTCGCTATATCTATCTATGTGTGTATACATATATGTATCTGTGTGTGTGTTTGTGTGTGTGTGTGTGTGTGTGTGCACACTTGTTTGATCTTTCAGTTAGTGCGACAGGCAGTGCCAATTCAATTACAATTCAAGAAAAAATATTCATTCTCTCGCAATGCCTGCAACTATCAACTATCAAGTATTGTGGTTATCGATGCCTCCTCGACACTCCCTTCTCACACAATACCCCTACCCCCCTCCCTCCCTTTCGTTGACGGTCCCCTCCACTAGTGTCTCTAATAACTGCTACTCATCAGCGAGCTGGCAGCTATTTTTAGCAGCTGAATCTCCAGCCACTAAGTCTGCGATGATGGAAAACAACTAATAACGCTAGAGGCGAGTATGCCCGACAGTGTCATACTCATTATCGATATGATATAGAATGTATATGTATGCCTAGCCATTAAATTTATTGGCAAGAATGTCATTTAAACAAGGAAAAAAGATAGCATGCGAAAATTATATTCTAACTAATTACAAAAACAAAAAATTTAATTTACAAAAAAAAAAAAAATTGGATTGGAACTCACATTTCGAAGGACATATATTGTTTCCTAGACTACTAAGTTTATACCATCTGCCGAAGGAAACCATATTTATAGACGACTATCAAAAATATGAGCTCATTTAAATTTTATTAAGACTTAGCAAGGATCAACTAAATTAGTTTTGAGCAGGGATTAAAACCGAAACGAATATCGGTTTCAGTTACGGTTTCGGTTATGTTCGCATTTATGTTTTCGGTTATCGGTTATGCAAAATCTTTAAATAAGGGTTTCGTAACGGGGAACCGGTTTTGGTACGTTTCGGTTTTAAAATACCGGTATGGTTTCGATTCACAAAAAAAAAATGTTAAATAATGAAGAAATCATTACTTTCTTATATGTTTAATTTCACATACATATTCTTCAATTTGATGTACATAGTTTAGTTACATTTTAACAAATTTAATATTTCATTTAACAAATTTGTTTTATTTGCGCTTATTCAGTGCTATGAAAATTCGATCATGAATATCACAAATAAAAATTCAAAATTCAAATACGAAATATAAATGCAAAAATCAAAATTAAAAATAAAATTTAATCCTTTTTTTGGATGTATGAAAAACCGAAATTAACCCTTATAAATGAAACGGTTACTAAACGATTATTTCGGCTTACAGAGTTTCGGTTTTTAGGTTCCGGTCAAATGACAATTTTGATTTTTCGGTTACGGTTTCAGTTACGGTTTTAAATTTCAATTGGTTTTACCGGTTGAAGGTTACGGTTTCGGTTAGGGTTTTAATCCCTAGTTTTGAGTATATTAAAGATATCTAAGCTTAAGACTATCAAACATTAAGGCTGTTGGAAATTGTTCATATAATTTTCTTCGATTTGGAAGAGACGTTGAAAAAAATGAGGCAACAGAAACTGAATCGAGAGACGGACAAGACTATAGATCAGCGGTGGGCACGAAATCTGAATTCGGGAGCACAACAATAACAACTACAACAAATAGGCAGAAAGATAGTTGGGAGCAGTCGCTGCTCCCGGAGCCACTGCGTGCCCACCGCTGCTATAGATGCTGATCACAAATATATATTCCCCAAAGAATACATATTTCCTGTCTGTTACATGCAATGCCACTCTTTTAATAAAACTTTTATACCCCTTGATTGTTGCATTTCTAGAGGCACTGTTGACGCTGACGCTGACGCATGCAGCGCAACAGCTGCGCAGTCGCGATGGCAGCAAGAGAACAATATTACTCACATTATGCTAAGAATCATTTCAATCCCCTCCCCCTGCACTTCCCCTCTTCCCATCGCACTTTAGAACAATTGAAGGCTATAACAGCAAATGTCAATATATGCGATTTCAATGAATTGCGACCCTGGGTTTTAGTTTCCCCTGCGGTGGCCTCTGATTACTGCACTTGGGCGCAGCTTGCGACATTTTAACTTTTTATTTTTTTTCCGAATTTAGGAGTCATTAAAAATATTTCCATATCTTCCACATATAATAATTGTTATCATTAGATATAGATATACATATGTATGTATGTATCTCCAAATAATAGCAATATATCGAAGTTTCCCAAACAAACAATGTAATAGAAAACATAGCTTTAAATAGAAATTACAGACCAGCATCAAGTTTCATAGTTTTGACGAAACTGAACCGATTTCCAAGCGGAATGTCATTTTGGTCATTAAATTAATGGGAATAAAAACTAAAAAAGGTATCGCTGAACTAACGAATAGCTATAGTTTTTCGATAGATTTTTAGCGACACTTTTTCGATAGATTTTTATAGTTTTTTTAGCAAAATTTTTTTCAATTTATTTAATTCCCATTAAGTTAATAAATGATAGTTTTTTTTTCGATTTTAAACGATTCCCATTAAATTAATAAATATTAAGAAATTATATTTTTAAGCTGAATATTATCTTCTTTATATTTATTAATTTAATGGGAATAAAATTAATACCGAAAATTCTCGCTAAAACTATCGAAATAGGTTCGCGAGCCTTTTTTATATTTAAATTAAATTCATTTTATTTAAATAATTTGTAGCTTAAGGTATCGAAAGTAACAATTTAATACCTTAAGCTTTAACAAATCCTCATGTCATAATAACTTGAACTTTTATTTTTGATTTTTAAAATAAAAGTTACGGATTAAGTCTTTTTTGTAACTTTTAAAATATGAATCATAAATATCTTTAATCTTTTTGTTTTTTTTTAAAACTCAGAAAAATTTCAAATTTTTTTTATAAAACATGAATTTTAATGATTATTTCTGAGTTTTTAAAGAAAAACCCAAAATAAGAATAAAATTTGATTTGTATTTTATGAATTGAAAATAGAATTTTTTGGCTGATATCGATAGCTCCGACTGAAATAGGAATTTAGGTGCATACCATTTAACTGTAGCATATTTCCTTCACATTGATTTTTTATAGTTGAAATTTTTAGTACATATAACCCTTATTTGCGGTCCCTAATTTTTACATCAACAAAATTAATTTTTGGACTAAACTTGACTTAATTTTGTTTGTATTTCTGCCAATGGACGTGAATTTAAGCAGCAGCTGCGTCGAGTGTTTAATTTAATTATTAGCCAACCAAAAATCCATTAAACCAATCCAACAACAAATAAACAATCTCTCTCTCAGTTTAATTTTGTTGTCGTCGTTGTTGTCTTTGTTGCTGTTGTTGGTGTTGCTCGACACCCGCACGGGGGCACGTGATGGTATACCTTTCCCCCCCCCCCAACCATCACCACCTCCGTCACTTCCCCTTTATGACCCGTTTTATGCTGTCGACTATCTTCGATCTCAGCTGGCTAATGAAGTTACTTAGTTCTCGAAAATGTTGTTGCGAATTTCGTGAAGCGCAAAATTCCAAAATAAAGCCAAAATGCGAAACGCCATTGAAACGATTTTTGCAAATTATTATAAATACAATACATCTCTCTCACTCTTTCGCACATGCGATTTGTGTCTCTTTCTAATGTCGTTGTTTCGTCTCTTTCTATTATTGCTGTGTCTTTTTTGGCGCATTTGCGGCTCCAGCGAGTCGCGCATTGTGCAGGAATTAGTCAGGAAATTAATTAATCAAAACTATAGCGAGAAGAATAACAACCACCAGAACAACAACAACAACAACCACCACAACCACAACAACAACAACGGCAACAACAACATTGAGTGGCCAGCATCTCTGGCACAATAATGAAAGCAAGTCCAAATGTTGTACATAATTCTGTTCGAATTAACAATACCCTGCAAAATGTTGTTAGTCACCATTTAACATATTGAAATAAATTTAAATTTTTATATTTTTTTTTAATTTTATAACTTTACTTTAAACCCATTTCGCATTATTTTAAAGTTGAACAGCTTTTGATTATATTATTAAATAATCCATAGTTTAAAATGTCAAAATAACTGTCGTTTCTAATATTTTTTCCATCACTTGAGGTGTTGAAATTAAGAGATAATTTTAAAAGTATTTTAGCTGTCACATACCAAATTATTATAAATTCCTTTCAATTTTATTTGTATATTTTTATTTATTTATTTAATATTCTAGTATTACAAGCTGTAAGGAACTTATGATTATGGCATACTAAATCGTAGGATTGACTTTACAATTAGCTTAAAATAACTTATAACGAGTTTTGTAAAATTAGATTTAAGATTTTTTACAATACAACATATTTATTATTATTTTTTTATTTTTAATTATTTTTAAATGACCTTGTACACAATATACAAATCAAAAATCTCTTATTTTTAATTAAAGTATTTTTCTTTCTTAATATGTAGCATACCCAATGCTACACATATTTTGTCTACAGGGCATAAAGAGAACAACAAAATAATGACGACGCTCTACAATTTGTTGGCTGTCATTTGTTTATTTTATGTGTGTGTGTGTGTGTGCGTATTCCCCCCATTATTCCCCTTTCCATTTCACGCCCCTTAGTTCTCGTCCAGACAGCCTTTTATTATTGTCTAATATGTTGCGCTTATTATTGTTCTTGCTATAGTTGTTGTCGTATTTGTCGCTCCAATTATATAGCCAGCCTTAACACACATTAGTAGAGCATTGCTGAGTCCCCTTGGCGGGTCCACCAGCAACTTGAATACCCTCCCCCAGCTAAATAGAGTCTTCCAGGGCACACGCCCAACTCATTCGCTCCCCTTGGCCGCGAGTTTGGACTCGTCAGCCTTGAGAGGCGCTTAAAATGTTTTTGATTATTGTTTAATTATTTCTTTCTTTCTTTTTCTTCACATTTTTTCGGTTTTTTTTTTTTTGAGGAGGGAAAGGAGAAAAATAAATTAAAACTTCTAATAATAAAACGCATATAAAAATCTGGAATAACTCGAAAACAGACGACAACGAGCTAAGAGTGCTCGACTGCTAGTTACCCTACTCATTTCATAAATTGATCAAAACTAAATCAATTGTGAAGTGAAATAGGATTTTAATGATGGCTTGATTTTCAAATTAACCCATTTTAAGCTAATGGGTATTTAAATACCCAAAAAAGTATTGACACTTTAAAAATTCTAGCTCGGGGCATGTGAGAGATATCGAGGCAAAATTTATTTCATAGTAAAGAGAAATAATAAAAATATAAGGATAAAAATGTAACAGTTTAGTTATCCTTGTTATACCTGTAGTTTTTTACAGGTAAATATCTAGCTATTTTTCTGCATAGAAAATGTTATCGAAAAAAGCTGAAAAATGTATGGAAATCGAAAAAATTATATTTGAAGATATAAATTTTTTTTTGTTTCTTTCAACTTCTATGGTCTTCTAGGCACACATTTCCAAATTTCTTCAAAATCGTACCAGCCGATCTATGGGCAGCCATTAATGGGTTAAGGCTATATTTCAATTAATTTAAATTGTAAAAATTATGACTTTGTTTAATTTTTTTTTTTTAATTTAAATGTTGCTTATCCTGCTTTTTTTAAATTAATATTTAAAAAATAAAATTAATATAAATCGCTTCCTTATCTATATTGTTTGTGGATTGATATTTTCATTAGTTTGCAAAAACTAAGCACTTTTCAGGAATAATGTAATTTTGATTAGGATTTGACTTTAAAGTTGACTTTATTTTATTATATCTTTTTTAATGTCAAGGGGTATCTGCTAGTCGATCACTTGGGTTTAAGCACCCTTAGGCAGTAGCCATGACATTTATGTGGCGCCAACGCGATAGATCTTAAGTTGAACTTGAGCAAGAAACTGGGTACAGTTGTGTACCGAGGTTGACAGGTTAATCAAGGCACAGCGTTGCCACTCGATGCGAATTGACAGCTGTCAAATGTGCCATATGGAGCTTCTTGGCGGTGCTGCCAACTTGATAATCGAGCCCATTTAAATGCATTAAACGATTTCTTCGTCTCCAAACCCTTCAGATGCAATCCTTGCACTATTGCAATTGCCAGCTGGTTGTGAGTGTATGGGTATGCACATATGTATGTATGTGTGTGTGTTTGTGTATGTGTGTGCAGTGGAGCGACAAGCCGCCCAAGTGCCAAGGCAAAATGCAAAAACAAAGTCAAAAACCGCAGGCGGGGGTAAAAAAGCATTTCACTTTTGAGTCACTCGAAGAAAAGACCAGAAGAAGCGGGGGCAGAAGAAGAAGCAGCAGAAGAAGTGAGGGAAGAAGCAGCAGCTGAAAGTGTATGTGATTTTGTATTGGACATATGGCAGCAGCAGGCAGCAAATTTCTTGAGCAAACACAAATTGCAATTTGTAAGAAAACGAATTCTTTCCAAATAAACAAGCATAAGAGCAACAAGTTAGCGTAATAGACTGACAGATACCCTTTTAATAAGCACAAAGTATGGCAAAACAAATACTAATACAGATGAAGTATCCTTACAAATCAGCATAGTGTACAGATATTTATGACGTCAGTTAAATTACCATTCAACTTGGTTCTGTAATACTACTTGCGTGACTTTGTTTATAACTTCTAAATTTATCGAACAATCTCTATGAAATTTTCAGAATATCGACTTGAAATATTTTTACATGTATGTAGCGAGAATCAAGGTTATAAATTTGATAGTTTTTTACTTATTCAGAAAGAGAAAGAATATAAATATGGGGGGTGCCACAGAATTCCGATTGAATTTCACTTAAATTTCATACAAATTTAAATGAAATTCAAGCGAAAGCGATTTCTGTGGCACCCCCGTATATATACTTTTTCTCTCTTATTTCAATTTCTCCTTTCTCACATCGTTTTAACTGTCAAGATAACGTATTCTTCTTAGGATCGTAAATGTTTCTTGAAATTTTTAGTAAGTATACAGGGTATACAAATACGAGTATGCTCCCAGGTATATTCTTTGCATATGTGGACATACATATACAAATGTGTCTGTGGTTATTGTGGCCAATTTATCGTTGCATTTGCCAACTGGCGGTGAAATTTGTTGCTCGCTTTGATCTTGACGCATTTTTGACACTTTGCGGGGCATTTTGTCGATTTTGCTCGTTTCGGGTTTTCGGTAATTCGCTTGTTATTCTTTTTGTTGTTGTGTTTTTGATATTTTATCTCTTTTTTTTAAACTTATTTTTTGTATTTATTCTATGCATGTTGTGTGTGAATAAGCGGCATGTGCCGCGCATTTTTCATCTCAGCTTTTCAGTTGTGCTCAGTCAGAAAAACGATTTTCCTCACATTTCGACGCATTAGTCAGCGTGCAACAGCCGCACGAGGCACGTTGCAAGTGTGTCGAGCATTGAAATTCTCAAATCGCATTTTATTTTTAGCCATCTTCTGCTCTACACATGTTTTGAAGCCATCATTTCACCCAGCTGAGAGCCTTTAAACATTTTTCAAATGATCGTTGCTAATTTTCTATTTTGAAAGATTTGCATGATTTTAAACTTATTTTAAATTCAGAGATCAATTGGGCTCTACATTATCCGAATGCTTACAACATTTTTGAGCAGTTTTAGCATAACGATAGCGGTTGATAGTTAAATAAAGACACATTTGTTCAAGTAAATTTGTTAGACTAACGAATAATACAATAAAATTAAGGGTATTTATATGTCGAGTATTCACATTGTAGCTTGATGAGCCAAAATCTACGCTTTTTATAAAGCTGAAAGCTTTAGTCAAGTTAGGCTGAAAATTCAAGTTTCAAGCGAGGGTTTGAGTCTTGACTAAGCCACAACCAAAGTTTTCTCAGAACAGTCCTTATAAGTTTACCAGGTGAACTCTACCTACAATGAATCCTACTTTATGAAATCTGGTAGAGTTTGCACATATGTTGGAACTAGAAAGTTTGCTTGACCGTAGTTGAAACAGAGTTGATATTTATTGCAGAAAAGTTCTTTCAATATTATCATTAACACTTAAAAATATGAAAATGGAAATTATTATTCAGGGTTGCTTTTGATTTAATTCAAGGCCTCGCTGTGGGTGGTCACCTTAGTTAGTATCTACTGTTTAAATGGTTGAGCATCTAATTATTATTAAATTTAATTCAATTGTTGTTGTTGCTATTTCTTGTATTCTTACGTATTGTATTTCATCTTGAGTGCTGAGTTGGCTTGCCCTCCAATCTGCTCGACGGGCACGAAACACATTTCAATTATGCCACGCAACCAGATCGGACCAATTTAATGTCCGAGATTAACGCCACACGGTCGCAGCATCCCCCATACAGCCCTCGTACCCCGTGCAACCCTCCCCCGTTTTGACACTGCCCCTGCCGTTGCCTTTGCCGTTGCCTTTGGCAGCTGGCCAAAGAGGTCCCTGCCCACACACTTAAGATTGGCGCACGCACGTACATATTTCATATTCTCTGTCTGTGTGTATGTATGTGTGTGTGTGTGTGCGAATGTGTGTGTGTGTGTCACAGGAGAGTAACGGCATGTGCTTAAGTCTCTATTTTCATAAAGATTCAAATGCATGTGCAGTGGAACTTTCCTAAAGAGAATCGTCGGATTCCAATTGTTCTATGACAACTACAAATATTCTGAATAATTTAATTTGTTTAGGAAGCTTGGATAAACTATGCTATTTTATTATTATTTATTTATCTAGAAACTAGATAAACTTTTATTTAAAAATTATAAAATAAAAGTTATTTTTAAAATTTTATTATAAAAATTAAAAATAAAAGTTATTTTTCAATATTCTGAATAATAAATAATCACTTTAAAATAAAAGTTTTTTTTTCAATTTTTACTATAAAAATTGTAAATAAAAATTATTCTTCAATTTATATTATAAAATTGAAAATAAATATTACTCTTCAATTTTAAATATAAAAGTTGAAAAATAAAAATTGTATGCAAATGTGTTTTGAACAAGAAGGTGTATTCCATTCACAAGAGGGTGGTGAGGGGTGGGAGGGTAACGTCAATTCGACTTTCCTTGGCTATACCTTTGTAAATATGTACTTACATACATGTCACTTTAGGAAATACGCTATCCAAAGCAAAAGACATTTAAAGTCAATTTTTATTTTTAACTTTAATAGTAAAAATAAAAGAATAATTTTTACTTTCAATTTTTATAATAAAAATTGAAAAATAACTTTTATTTTCAATTGCTAAAATAAACATTTATAAATACAAGTGTTTAGTTATAGTTTTGAAATAAAAATTGAAATTTTATGAACATTAAATCATTTTTTATTTCAATCGAAAAATTAAGTTTTTTTTAATTTTTTGTTTTATAAAAATCTACAAATAACTTTTATATAACAATTTATATTTTAAAAATTATAATCGTTACGGCCCTGGTATTTTCTATACTTTGTGATTTCATGTTTATTTTTGACATATTTTTCATTTATATTGTACAAATTTTAAAATAATAAATAGTAATAAATAAAAATTAATTAAATTGAATACACACATCATATTAATTTAGCTTTTATTACAAAAATCTAAAAATAACTTTTGCTCTTAATTATAATTTATAACAATAGTTCTTTAAATAATAAAATTTAAAATAAGTTTAGTTCTGTGATTTTTAAAAGAACATTTTAGTTTTATTATGTCTATTCAACAAGATAAATTAAATTCATTTCTGAGCTCAGTGCTTAAACTTGCAGTACCTGTTAAAAATTGTAGAATTATGATTGTAGAATGTGCTTCCATGGACCTCCCCGAGTCCTGGAAACGTAGCCGTGGAATTTGCAGTAGATATTTGCATTAAAGGGTATTCGCCTATCGTATATTGACTGTTGTTATATAGATATCCGACCTGTAGATAGCTATAGCTATAGCTATGGATATAGTGCGTCAGCAGCTGCGGAAGTATCGCATCTATCCCTTCCCCTTGTGCCTTGGCATCAGCATCGGCAATTTGATTTATGCGCTATTTTGCCGAAGTCAACAAATGAAAATGACACTCAACATTAATTCTATTTATTTATATTTTATTTTCGTTCAGTTTTCAAGGTTGCTAAACATTAAAAACCATGACAAGCAACAACAATAACAAAAACACAAAAATTAACTAAAATGTATATTTTATTAACAAAGTAAAAGAAATAAAATAATAATACTAGAGAGACAAAAAAGTGTTTCTCATCTTATTGGCACCGGGAGTCTAGAAATTTATATTTCGACGACTTTTCCCGGCTTCCTTCAGAGAATTCTTTAATCTCCCCTCTTATAGTATATTTTATTAATACACTGGCACGCCCACTTGCAATAGTATGCAAAGGGGGCGCGTGGCGTTAAGGGGTAGTACTAGAATACATTTTTATAATTATTTTGAAATATTAAATTCGTAATTTACGGGACACTATTTGACAGGATTCGAACCTGGGACTTATAAAGTGTGTTGAAGACTTGTCACACACCTCAACGGTCTCCGCCAACGTTGTTCCCGCTTTACTACTGTCAAATGTTCCACTACTTTCAACCAAAAATCATGGATGTGCTGCGGTTCGATTTCAAGCGTGGACGCTATTAAAATAATTTTTAAATTAAAATAAATTACATTTTTATTTTTTTTTTAATTTGTTCTATTGATTACAATAAATGTTAATTAATATCTAATGACTTTTTGGACTAATTATATATATGCCATTAGCGTAAGATTAAAAGAGGCTGACTGGCGCCATCTATGTATTCAGCGATGTACTAGGCTCAGTTAACTGTCGCCATATGTATTGAAATTGTAAGCAACAATTTTGTAACATTGCTTGCGTGCTGCCAGACTGTTAGAAAAAGCTAGTATACTGTACATGTTTACATTAAATTAAAAATTAAATAAGAACAATTTCAAAAAATTAACAAAATACAAAATTTTGTAAAATAATTTAGTTCAATCCAAAATTGGTTTGGTGCGATTTGCTCTTCGCGTTGCAAAGTTAGTAAAAAATCCAAAAAATAAGAAAATTGTAAATTCGTGAAAAATGCGACAAAAAGTCTTGTAAAATTTTCAAAAATCTAGCTTCAAAATTGAAAAAGTTAAAAAAAGACGCGTGACAAGCAAATAAATTTCTAATAAAATCATAGCTCAAACAAATAAAATCAATCATGCCGAGACTACGCCTTGCATCCTCGATCGTGGCATTTTTAAAATAATATGTGAGCCTGGGAATGATAGGGTTGTCGCCGGATGTTTCATCTGCCGCTCGGCGCGTCTGATTTTTAAGAAAAAGCTGGCGCTATCTATGAACTCTGCGTTGTACTAGTGCCTGACAAATAGCGCCATCTATGTATTCACTTTGTACTAAGATATAAAGCGCCCCTATGTCTTGTTGTTCTTATGCCGTGCTGCCAGACAGTAGAAGAACCGTGACCTAATGCAGATGCAGCAAACTGTTATACGTTAGCGAGCCGTTGAATTCAAATTGAAATTCAAATAAAATTCGGGTCTTCTTTTAGGCGGAGTGGGCAATACATTTTCTGCTGAGTAAATTCAAATTGAGAAAAAACGTTGATTAAAATTGAACTTACTACATTAATGATCAGTTCTATATTGATTGGGATTCAAACAAATCATTTACATGCAACATTTTATCGGTGCATAAATAAATGAAAATCAAGTGTGCACAAGTCAGGTTAATTGATTAATTGAATAAAACACAGTGTAGTTAAGGTATATGTATTTATGTCTTCCATTTTATTTCATCTAAATTGCATATATATGTATTCTATATCTGCATTTGTATTGTTGCACAATCAATCAAAAGAAACAGAGAATTAGATTTGTTACATTGTGTAAATGTGTGTTTGTGTGTGTGTGTGTGAATCTATTAACTAAGTTCATCAAGTATTGAATTGATTTCTGATTTCGCTTCTTTTTAATGTAATTTGTAATGAATTATGTAATGCATTGAAATTTATCTCTCTTTTTTCTCTCTCTTTTCAACACTTCGACTTTTGTTTACTTTTTTATTTCGATTTGATTTTGAGGCGTGCGCTATTTACAGTTATATTCTTAACAAAAAAAATTATTTATTTTCGTTTATTTATATATATTTATTTGCGATAAGTCTAATTAAATTACGAGTACTTTTTAGGGACGACACGAACAAATTTTGTGGAAGATTAAAAAAAAAAAAAAAAATTATCTTAAACGATAAAAAGCCTTTTTTCTTTTTCTTTTCATGAAAACTAAATTAAATCACATTTAGCATATTTTTTTGTTTTCGTAAATTTGTTGCTTAACATTTAAGTTAAATATTCGTTTTGTTCTCTATTACTTTTAATATAATATAATAATTAAAATATAATATTTACAATTTGCAAAAAAAACAAACACATTGTTGTTGTCATTGTTGTTGTTGTTGTTGTTGTGGTTAGTTAGGTGCCTTAGGTATATGAAAAAAAAGATTATTATGTTATAGATTTAATTAATTTATTAGATTTATGCTTAGAATTTAATCATTGCCGAGTTGCATCGTTCCCTTTCGCTCTAACTTGGTTGCGTCTCTGTCGCTCAATAAATATTTGTGTGTGTGTGTGTGTGTGTGTGTGTGTGTGTGTGTGTGTGGGTGTGTGTGTGTTAACTTCGTTGTTGTTTTAGAACAAGACATCGATGTACATGTTTCATCTGCTGCCACAATCGGTGGCGCCACCAACGGTTGCTGCCGCTGCTGCCGTCTGCTCCTGCTTGACCTTGAGCAGCAGTTGCTGATGCGCCTGCGACTGCGCCTCGTCCTCATCGTCACAGATATCGATATCGCCATCGGCATCGCCATCATTATCGTTATCGATATCGTTATCCGCCTCGTTGCCATCTTTATCCATATCCATTTCCATGTCATCCTCATCCGCATCCACTTCCGTTTCCGGCTCCTCCTCCGGCTCCGATTCGGCGACTGAAACCGCGGCCACCGCAGCGGCGGCGGCTGCGCTGCGCGCGTTGGCAGCGGCCGCAACGGCGGCGGCGGCAGCGGCAGCGGCCACAGCCGCCTCGGCATAGCCGGCGGTGCTGC
Organism: Drosophila recens; assembly: GCA_037043495.1. NCBI lineage: Eukaryota > Metazoa > Arthropoda > Insecta > Diptera > Drosophilidae > Drosophila > Drosophila recens. Next base: position 19,629 of record JBAMBJ010001547.1, read on the forward strand.
CGTGGTGGTGCAAGTGCATCGCGTGCTGCACCTGCTGCTGCTGTTGCTGCTGCTGTTGCTGCTGTTGCTGCTGCTGCTGCAGCTGCTGCAGGTGGTGCAAGTGCTGCTGCTGGTTGTACGGATGGTGCTGCTGCGCCGACGACGACGCCGACGACGCCGACGCCGACTGATGGTGATGGTGGTGGTGATGATGATGCGCGTGATGCTGCTGCTGCTGCTGCTGATGCTGTGCGATCCCCGCGTGCATCGCAGCCGCTGCGGCGGCGGCAGCGGCCGCGGCGTCGCCGTGATGATGATGATGGGCAGCGGCCGCTGCCGCCGCCGCCGCGTTCGCCGCCGCAATGTGGGCGTGGGCATGGGCGTGCACATGCGCGTGCGCGGCGGCGGCGGCGGCGTGGGCGGCGTGCTTGCTGCTCTGCTTGTGGCCGCTGCCGCTGCCGTGGCCAGCGGTCGAGGTCGGCGGCGGCGGCGCGTCGAACAGGAGGCGCGAGATCGAGAAACTGGAGATGGGCGAGTTGTGGGTGCTGCCCGCGGAGTACGAGGTGTTCGTGTCGTCCGACGTCGGCGTCTCGCGGTCGCTCTCGTCGCTCTTGAGCAGCTCGGCGGCCTCCAGCGACTTCTTGTGCATGCCGAGCAGCCAGGGCGCCACGGACTCGTCCTCCTTCGCCGACTTGATGATCGTCTCCGGCAGCGGCAGCGAGTGCCGCACCATCGCCCCGTACAGCCCGTACTCGGCCATCTTGGTGCTGTGGCCCCAGCACTTCTCCGTCTTGCGCCACTTGGCACGGCGGTTCTGGTACCAGACCTGCAAGAAGCACAACAAAATAAGCATGATTAGAATTGAGTCACAAAGATACATATACATATTAATAAAATAATATATAAATACAATAATATTATAATTTTTTGAAACCTGCAAAAAAGCCACTTTTTGTGTGAAAAGCAGGAAAAAGGGGTTAAAATCGTCATTTTTAGGATTTTTAAAAAATTATAAAAAATACTAGCAAAAATACTTTTGAAACATTTTTTTTGCAGTCACTCTTAGAATTGTTTGAAGAATTTTTCTGCATCAAACAATTTTTTGGAAAAAATCGAGGAAAATTTTTGAAAATTTGACTTTTTTCAAATTCAAAATTTTCGATGGGTACTTAATGGGTTAAAGAAATTTTGGTATCATTAGAACGGGATTTAAGTGAATAAAAGATTTATATAAGAAACCCGCATCAAAACATCTTTATTATACGCAAATTTGACAAATTTATGCTGTATGAAGACATTTGTGGTTCACTGTATTAATAAAATTAAATATTTATCTATTACAAATAATATATTACACATATGAAATCCAAATCAGTGACTGCAAATAATGATTTTTGAAATGTTTGCACATCAAAAAATCATTTGGGGTGTTCACTTTGGCCTAGCAGCGTTGCAGCATGAAATCGTTGATAAAAATACATATGGGCATTTCTCCAGAAATGTCAACCAAGCCTAAAAACGAAAAATTGCTCAAAAACTCACATTTTGTGCAATTATGTTCCAAAAATGTGTTCAAGTTATTTATTTAAGCAATATACGCTAGAAGGAATTCAATAGGATGAACATATAGATTCTACATTGGAATAAATTCACTTTTTCCATATTTATGTCCATTTTCTTAAAAATTGATTTTTAAAATGGACCGTTTGTATTTTTTCGATTACACTAAGTAAAATAGTAAGATTGTATCATAAACCATTTTAATACATAGAAATATATTGAAAGTTTAATTTAAAACAAGTTTTTCGAGCTGTTTCGATATATTTTATTCAAAAAAAGAGAGACAGAAACAACAGAAATATTTTGTGGAAAAAAATGTCACGTGCGACATGTCGCATGCGACAGTGACTCAAATTACATTTAAAAAAAAAACTACTTTATATTTTTAAATCAAACAAAAAGCATTTTTTAGATAAATGAATACATTACATTTCAAAATAAATAGCATCAAAATATACGTTCACGGTTTGCCGAAATCAATGCTAGAACTGGTCGCCGAAAAAACGACTTCTATCTGAGTCGCGTGCGAATGCCTTAGTTTTTTTAAATAATCTGGAAAACGAACAATTTCCCAAAATCCACTTTAGCACCAATTATAGTGCTAATCAATACCTATAAGTTTCTCCTTTTGTTTTAACAAAATAATGTTATGGCATATGTTTTATTTCACTTTGAATGCGTACGAATGTCGCATTCGACATGGGAGAATTACCCATATACAAAAAAATAATGATAATGATAAAATTTGACCGAGAAACTTAAAATTACAAATAATCGTTATTTATGATTTTTATATATTTCGTTTAAAATAAAACTCACTTTAAATTCATGGTTTTTTTTTAAAATGATAGATTATTTTTGCATATCCCTTTAAAAAGAAACCTAGCGAACCCATAAAACACAAAAACAAATCTTTAAAATGATTACGTAAACTTTTTTAAAAGCGAGTTTTATTTTGAGCGAAAAAATAAAAATCACAAATAATGATAACATGTGAGTTTTATTTTATCGCTCAAGATTAATCATGATCATTGAAGAAAATCCTTAGAAGTCTTTTGATATTCATTACTATGTTATTTTTATAACATAATGATTACGGTTCCTGATCCAAATCAAAATCAGATGTAATTCATAATTAATACAAAGCTCTAATTCAAACACAATTAGTTTACATTAACCAGTCTATCTCAAATTAGGTTAAAAAACATTCGTTTCAAATAATCATATGATTCTCTGATATACACATATTGTAGATTTAAAATTATGTTATTTAAAAAAAAAAAAACATCGCATAAAATTGGAATAAATAAATGTGAGCGAAATACTCGTAATATCCTTTAAACAAAATCAGGGCTGTGATCTCTAAAATCACTTTAGCACTTTATGTTTTCCTAATTGCTGTGAGCAATTGATTTCTTATCGACGATGAATATGGCGACATTGTGACGCCGAATTGAGCTACTAAGTAAATTTAATGAAAGTCAGATTTAAAAATGGTGGGAGTTGAGTCTGAGTAACCTGGTAAATAATGTTAAAGAGAGCGTGAAAATTATACCCCGTGATCTAGGCCCAACAGGAAGTTAAATTTCAAACACATTGATCAATTCAGAAATTAGTGTTGTTATTAATACCCATAGAGAAGAGTGTAGAATATTTATCATTCATTAATTTGATCACGCCCAATTTTTGCCAGTACAGGGTATATGAAGAATGTAAGTCAATGCCCAATTAAAATGTTTGTGAAAATCGACACTTTCACTTTTTACGCTTTTAATTGCGTAATGCATATCTGTGGATTTTTCTTCATTATCTTTCTGATTTTCCCCCATTTTCTTATTTATGCATTGGCATATGAAAAGCAGAATTTCGAAATATAATGCGTCAAATCAACAAATGGTTTGGGTTCAACTTTCATATTAATAACTATGTTTTTAATGAAAAACAAAAACCAAAAAATTGTAAAGTAAAGCGAGAGAAACTAAAGAGTGGGGAAATAGGAGATAAAAAATAAGTGAGACAAGTAGGAAATATTAAAAAAAACACTTGAAGAGGAATTTAAAATAAAGTTAAAAATCAAAGAACTGTCTGACGTTCTCTCTTTATCCTTTACTCCCTTTCTAGTTCACAGGGAAAATACAAGTTAGAAAAGCAAATCGAATAAATCGAAAATTTGTAGGAACATTTCTCTCTTTCTCTCTCTCTCTTATCCTAGCACTATCCGTCTCTTGTGTAGTATTTTAGGAATTTTTACACTTAAAACTTGATTTCTTACTATTTTGAAAAGATGTTATAAAAAGTTAACTAAAACTTTCCTTAAATAAATATTTTTTTTCAATTTTGACTAAGTCGTTCTTACATCAGGTGTGGATCTCATTCCAGCTACCTTTGAGTACGACTTTATTCTCTCAGTGTAGGGGATTACACAGAGATGCTGACTAATTTGTTGTTGTGCAAATTTAATTAGTGCAAATGCGAAAACGACGCATAAATCGCAAGAAAAGCTAAAGCTGAAGGACACAAGTTTAAGGAATAGAGAATAGAAAATGCCATAGGCGGAGGGGCGGGAAGGGATTTTTGGGGGGGTTATGAATGCAGCAAAGCGGCCAAAACTAATTAAATTAAATGCAACAACAACAGCAACAAAAATAACAATAACAACAAGACAAAAAGCGGATTTAGCATCAGCATCAGTTGAAGCACTTGTCACGCAGTCGAGCAGACAAACAGACGAACTGACAGACGGACGGACAGACAATCCTTCGTCCTTGGTCCTTGAACAACTTCCACTGCCACCCCCACCCCCTCTCCGCACCCCAGGGCATTTGTTACATTGAATTTTTGTAAATGCCACGCGCTGATTTTCGAGTACTTATTAGTGCCACGAAATGTTGCCGCTTTCCCCCCCCCCCCCCATTTCCTTTTAACATTAAACGGTCAATTTTCAATTTCACAGACAACTTGTAAAAGGGACACGGGAAGGGGGGGGGGTGTTGTTGTGTCTTCTCTCTGGGGACAACTTAATCTTCTGTTCTGATAAAGTTCACAGTCTTTCCCAGGGTTGCACTACACTATCTCTCTCCCTCTCTCTCTCTCTCTCTCTCTCTCCTTTCTCTCTCCCTCTCTCTCTCTCTCTCTCTCTCTCTCTGTGTCTCTTGGTCTCTCTGTCTGTGTTGCATGTGCCGCAATTCTCCGTGGACCATAAAAATAGAAATCGACGGCGGTCGCATTAAATTTTTTACTCGCCACGCGTCTCAAGGGGGTTAAGGGCTGGTGGGTGGCGGTGGGGGTGGGGCTGAGTTAATGTTGTTGGTGTGATGTCAACATTTGCATTTACAGTTGTTTAGTTGTTTGTTGTTGCACTTCAACTGAGAGTGGGGGGAAGGGGAAGGGGAAGGGCAACAAACATGGCAAATTAAATCTGCTTGAGTTGACAACACTTAACACCAGCCAAACAACAACCACCTCCCGCCCGCCCCCCTGTCCCACCCACCTTCACAGCTTCCCTGTGTATCTCTCGAGAGATGGGCAAGGGTGGGGGGGGGGAGGGGGTTGAACTCAATCAGTGTTGTTAATGCGTTGATAAATGACTTTTTAAAATGCGCCTAGTTCTCAATTGTTGTTTTTCCCCTTGCAATGAATTCATAACGGGCCGAAGGGGGTGTGGCAGGGGGCGGCGGCAGTTAGGCTAGAATTAACAAAATGCTAACAAGTGCGACACGCGAAACGCTTTAAATTTTATTAAACAATGTATATAATTTTTTTAATTTAATTTGCAAGTTTGTTTTTTAAGCGCCACATTATGTTAATTGTAAGCAAAGGGTATTATAAAGCCAAACTTGAGCACAGTAGTGCCTATATTTATATAGACATATCGAATCTGTTAACAAACTAACAACAACTCAGGAATTTGAACAATCTACAATGTGAAAATTATTGAAAAAATTAAATTTAAATTTGTCTGTTAGGCATCTATTTACTAAAGAGTATCTGCTAGTCGTACCCTCGTCGGACACTCTTAGCTATTATTTTAATAATTTTTCTGTACTTTTTTTAATGATGTGCAATGGGCAAAAATGCAAATAGCAATTTGTGTAATGCTTTTGTTTCATAGACATAACCTCTTTTGTTTAAATGTTAATTACATAATTATGCATAATCATTTTATACCGTATTAAGCTTGCTTGTGTATTAACAGCTCATTAAAAACGCAGCAACAAAAAAATAAAGAAGGAAACAAAATATGCAAAGCGAGAGGGCGAGAAAGGAGAGAGTTTTGCAGTGTTAAAGTGTATAATTAATGTGTAAATGAGGCTCGGAAAATTATACAAAAAAGAATGTTTGTTACACTTTACATAGTGCTTAGAAAGCAGCACAAAACGAATAATAAAGTGGGAGCGAGAAAGTGGAAGAGAGGGTAGTTAGGATTCTTCTGAATATGTTTGTATATTCCAAGAGAGTTTCCTTTCATATATCGATGACAATTCAAGTATTTGAATTCTTTTGAAATGCGCTTAAAACGTATTAAAGAAATCTCGATTATTGGTGCTTCAGTCTGAATCTGAAGTAAAGCGATTTCCTTTGGGACGTTTTTCTTGTTTTTTTCCTTTGTACCATTTGCAATTGCAACAGGCGGTGAAGTGCACAATTTGTGCATTACGAATGCGTTTTTAATGCACTTTTTTTTGTTTTTAAGTTGCTATATGTACTTGTAAACCGCTTAAGAAATTAAATGGTTCGAGGCATTTTTATATTGTGCCTTTTTTGTTTTTGTGTAGTGTACTTAAAAATGTGCACAAGAGTGTGCTGAAAATTAGCAAAACTCAGCGGGGGGAATGAGAATCAATGCGCTGAGCCAATTGTAATATTGCCTATCTTGCGCCTGTATCTGGCATCCTTGTCGCACGCATACGCATGCATACGGCAAAGTTTTGCGCAGGCGACAACAAAACACACAGAGCAAACACTAACAGCTCATTAGCAAGCTAGCTAATGCTCTGTCCCGACGCTTGTGTCGCCTGTCGTTTCGTTGACTTTTGACAAGCAACAACAGATTCTTCGATTGTAAAGCTTTTCGTCAGCTGATGTTCTTCTTTCTGCTGCTTGCCGGCCATTGCGGCAGAGGGAGAACGAGAGACTGAGTGTGTGAGAGCGAGCAGAAAACATGTTTCGTTCAGTCGACCAGCCATATTTCTTTCTTTGTTTTTTGGTGCAAAAATAAGCTGACATCGTCGCAAAAATTACAACAACAAGAAGCACAACAAGAGTTCGAACAAGGGGCGAAAATGCACACACACACACGCACATACATATGTATGTATGTATAAAGAAACACCGGAGAACACATACAAAATGGAATGCAATTAAAAACGGCAGGCAAAAAAACAAAAACAATCAACAACGAGAGCGAGTGTGAGAGTGAGAATGAGTGTGAGTGTGAGTATGTTGTGTGTGAGAGCGCTGAGCGAACTTTTAATGGTGGCTTCGATTTGTTGTTGCTGCTGTTGCTGCAGTTGTCTGCATGAATTTGCATGGCTGCCGCTGTCGGCGTCGCTCCTCTCTCACTCACTCTCTCGCTTACACTCCAATTTCAAATTGCACTCATCGTCAGTCGCATTCGCATTCAGATTCTCGTATCCTTGCTCTTGCCGTTGTCGTGCTGTTGCTAATGATTGCCTCAGCCCGAAAACAGAGACCAAGTGCCTGCCCCCTTATCCTCCCTTCCCTCTCTTCCTCTCTTCCCCTCATCACGTCATCATGTTGGGCCCTTGGCAGCGCAGTCACAGCGCAGTCACAGTCACAGTCACTCAACTCCCGTTGGCTTTGCAAAGCGAGCGGCTTTTTCAAGCTGTGCGCAGACTGCGCCATATTTGCACTTAATTGAAGTGCGTGCGTATGTGTGTGTGTGTGACATTCACTCCAGTGTATGTGTATGTGTGCATCTGTGTCTGTGCTTCGAGTTACTTGTGCGTATTACGTTGTTTTTTAAGCCAATTGTGCTTGTTAATTTGATTTGTGCACACACATACACTTGCACTCATACTCACACACTCAATGAAATGCATTCATTCATTTATTCATACACCCCCAACCCAGGTTTTTTGGACTGGACAGACTAAAAACGTCATCGTCAGCCATTTGGCCACTGAACTTCATGAGCTTTCATTTGATGATTGCTGCTGAGTTGCTTCCCCGTTTCTCCTTTGCCGCTTCTTCCTCGTTGCCCCACTTCAGTTTGCTTTTATCATTGCCCTGCCCCTTCCCCAACCCCCTCTTTAAGTGGGCGTCACAAGCCGCAGCAGCAAAAGCTATTAACCCCCCTCCGCCTGCAATGCAGCTGCGGCGCCATCTTGCGGCTTCACAAGTGGCCAAAATAATTGAAATGGGGATGCATTAGCAAATAATGCGATAAGTATTGGCCATGATACGAGTAGCATCCAAAATGCCGCATTAATGCAGTTTCCATTGCGATCACCGAGTGAATTAATTAATGAATTAAACTTAATTGTTTTCTCAATTCTTATATGGGCATTTCCAGAAAAAGGTCCACCACGACGAAAAACGTATAATTGATTAAAAACTCACATCTTGTGAAATTTTCTTCCAAAAATGTATTCAAGTTATTTGTTTTATCAATATACGCTAGAAAAAATTCAATAGGATGAACATATAGATTCTACATTGGGAAAAATTCACTTTTTCCATATTTTTGCCTATTTTCTTAAAAATTGATTTTCAAAATGGACCGTTTGTATTTTAACGATTACACTAAGTCAGGGAGTAAGATTGTAACATAAACCATTTTAATATATAGAAAAATATTGAAAGTTTAATTTAAAACAAGTTCTAAGAGCTTTATATCGGAATATAGAATAAAATTTGATGAACAAACTCTTGGAAAACCTAGGTGGAAATCTTGTCACGTTCGCGATGTCACGTTACAAATTACTAAGAAAACTTGTAAAATATATAAAACGGTAGTTACATATCAAAATTATTTCTAAAATGGAAAGCTGCATTATTTTATTATGGTTTAAGAGTATTTTCTTCCAAATTACTCTCCACATTTCGCAGACTTTCGCATTTGTCAAGATGAAGTCAAAAATGACTTCGATTTTTGGTCGCGTTCGCGATGCATTGTTTTCTATAAATAATTAAAAAACGACAGGTCTTCAAAGATTGTCTTTTATCATAAAAATAGAGTTGATAAAATGCAATAAACACGTGAGAAAACATTTTATTTATTTATTTTTTTAAATTTCTCGAAATCTTTCTGAGTTGATATTATTGGATTTAATTTTTTAGTGTTGATATTTTTACCAGTCTCTAAAATTCTGAGTTTTTAAAAACTTTCTATATATCAATTTTAAATATGTGACAGCGAACTTTATGTTCTACTCTTATTGCATTTTAATTGATTATTCTTATAACTTTATTTCTTGATGTTTTCTAGTCAGTTACTTAAAATTTTGACGCTTTTCACACACATCTTATAAATTGTTAGGTCCGAAACGGTATTAATAGTTTGGTGATTGAGATTTTCTGAAACTGAGCACGAAATACTTCACTTAAGTACGATGTTTTATTTCGCTTACAGCAAATAATATTTAAAGAATTTAATACCTAAACCAAATTTTATAGTCCTTTTTAGATCAATTGCTTTGGAAATTAAGAATTTTATTCTGAATACATTCTTGAAAATTTCATGCTTTAAACTTGAACTTTAGAATGCATTTTTTGTGCTTAAAAAACTTTGAATTGAAATGTTGAATGAATCTTTTTCTCAGTGCAGCTTAGAATCTAAAATCCCTGTTTATTAAATATTTCTTTTTTATAAATTGCACATATTGTGATCAGTTACAACGTGTTAACGCAATTTAGAAATTCGACACCTAACGGTGGCAACACGTTCATAATTTTATCGTGGTGTGGGGGGCAACTCTTGAATGTTTTCTCACACCGAAAGCGAAAGGGAAAACCCTTTGAATAGCCCAAGCAGACTCTGCCCCATGTTGTCAACACAATGTTGCATGGCCATTGAAAGTGTTGCGAGTGCGAAAGTCGAATCAGAGATTGGGTATGATGATGCACAGAGTTGTGGCATCGATGCTTGTTGCACGTTGCACGTTGCACGCTGGCTTGTTGAATGACGATTGTCGATCGTCGCCTCTTCTGCAATTTGCAATTTGCAATTTGGAGTGTCGGCGAGTGCCGCTTGCCACGTTTCCTTACTTCATCTTTGTTTCTTCTTTTTTTTTTTTGTTTGCTTGTTTGTTGCAAGGCAAGTGTGTGCAGCACTCGTAATTATGTAATCAGTGTGCCTCATTATATATACATATGTGTATATGTGTGTGTGTTTTACAAGTGCTCAACCAGAATCCAATTCGAAATCTGCCTTTGATTTGTGTCCTCATTCTTCGATTTTGGCCATAAACCAACCGATGGCAACAGCTTTACGAGCGGCCATAAAAATGGAGACGCCATTTGCCATTTGCTTTGGGGACGTGCCACTGCAGTGATACGTGCCGCACTCTCAAACAATAATAGAGTCTCCTCATCGAGACTCGGTCCGGACAAATTCAAACAAAAAAACCGCCGCCCGAAAATTTGTTGACTAGACGAAACTTTTCATCACAATTAAACAAAAATTACTACAAAAAAAAAACAAGATTTACAAAGCTTATTGTAACCTGAAGTTCGGTTGAGGTTTGAACCTTTTCAATTTTAGTGGTTTTTAATATTTTTATTGTTTTTTTTTTCGATTCGATGCAATTCTAGTACGTAGGCTGATATATATATTTCTGGCCTAGGCAACAATAAGTGTTGCCAGGTGCAATCTGATATTTCCATTGGAAATGTTGACATTTTTTAGCATATACGTAACATCACTCAGAACGTGTTGTCATTTAATCGTGAATTGTTAAACTTACAGAGCTTTGAACAATTCAATTCCGTTAAAAAATGGAATTATTATCCAGATTATCCAGACAAGAGTGCATCGATGAACTTAAGTCTTTGTATGGCGATCAAGCACCATTCTATAGCACCGTGAAAAACTGGTATAACGAATTTAATCGTGGTCGCAGTTCGCTCAACGACGAATTCCGTGAAGGTCGTCCAAAAACGTCCGTTGTGCCAGAGAACATTGATGCCGTGCGTGAACTAATAATGCAAGATCGTCATGTGACATACCGTGAGATAGAGGCATCCTTGGGCATTTCTCCCACAAGCATACATTCGATATTACATAAACACCTGACCGTAAAAAAGGTTTGTTGTCGTTGGATCCCGCACAATTTGACAATCGCTCAAAAAAAGGCTCGTGTCGATTGGTGCAAAGAAATGTTGAAAAAATACGATCGCGGTGCTTCAAAAGATGTTCATAAGATCCTCACAGGTGACGAATCTTGGATCTATGCGTATGAGCCCGAAACAAAACAACAATCGACCGTGTGGGTCTTCGAAGACGAGCCAAATCCAACGAAAGTTGTTCGTGAAAGAAGCACTTCGAAGCAAATGGTCGCATGTTTCTTCGGCAAAACTGGTCATGTGGCGACTGTTCCGCTTGAGCAACGAAGGACGGTCAATTCTGAGTGGTACACCACAATTTGTTTGCCTGAAGTCTTCGGAGAAATTCGAAAAACAAACAAGAGAAGACGAATCATTCTTCACCATGACAACGCGAGCTCTCACACATCGGCTCAAACCAGCGCCTTTTTGACCGTCCAAAACGTCGAATTGATGGGTCATCCGCCGTACAGCCCTGACTTGGCACCCAATGACTTCTTTTTATTCCCGCACATCAAGAAAAAAATGCGTGGTCAACGATTTTCGTGCCCAGAAGATGCTGTTGAAGCGTTCAAAAACCATGTTTTGGAGGTGTCTCAATCGGAGTGGAAAAAGTGCTTCGACAATTGGTTTGAGCGCATGAAAAAGTGTATGAATCAGGCTGGAGAATACTTTGAAAAACAATAAAACAATTTTTGATGATAAATATTCGCATTTTCATTATTAGGCCAGAAATATATATAGCAGCCCTCGTACTGATAAAAATTACCCAATTCTGCGCAGTTCGCAATTTATCAAAAACCATCTTATTCTTGATAATAAATTATAGAATACGTCATATATGACCAATGTCATCTTTGAGACGCCAGAACCAGTTGAGAATTCGAAGTCTCAAAAACGGTGTTGCTGTTAAGAGAAAAAGATCTAAGATTATTATTCTTATATCAAGAACTTAAGATTTTTTGGAATAATATTCTTAGTTTCAGTAATATATTTCAGATATTCTTATTTCAAGAACAAAATATTTAAGATGAATGTTCTTGATTTTAGGGTTGATATCCGTCTAATTTTCTAAGGTAACTTCTTTAATGCGTTAAACAATTCATGACCAAATTATAATATCCTCAACAAGTGTTTTCTGTAAATGATGTTTTATCGCAGATATTTTCTTCATAAATCTAAGAAAATTGTGAACCATCTAAATATTCTTATGAAATGCAGAAAAACTATTTAAACCAATTTCGTGAATATTTGGCTTCATGCACTCAACGTTGACTACAGCTAAAGCTGTCCACCACTCAGAAACTGATTAAAAATCAGTTATTAACTCCTTTTTTTTTAAATATATCATATCATGATATCGAGCCCTTTTTGGGAAATATCGTAAGCGACATTTTTCCGAAATTTGTTTTTTAATGCAAATGTGTTCATTAATATTAATAGTATCTACACTCAAAATATTTAACTTTAATTGTGTATATTTCCGGAGATATTGGCCTGTCAACTAGAACGTAAGCGACACATGACACGAAGAAATCAACTTAACGAAACCTAAAAACCTTTCTCCTGTAAAATTTGCTTTTTGTCGCTTACGTTATATCCGCAAATAGGGCTCGATATATATATCAATATCAACATATTTTTTCAGGATTTACATCATATATACGTACATTATTTTAAAATTAAAATGCCTTATTAAAAATTGCATTCTCCAATCCAAATTAATATTTTGTCATTCGCGAAATTCAAAAAATTCAATTTACACAAATATCGTTACTATCAATTATCGACTCTCTTCGAATCTCGACTTACCTGAATGCGATCCTCGGCGAGTCCCGTTTTCATCGAGAGCAGCTCGCGGGCACTGACGTCCGGATAGTGGGCCTCCTTGAAGGCCTTCTCCAGCTCCTCCAGCTGGCTGCTCGTGAAGATGGTGCGTCCGTGTCGTCGCTTGTTCTTCTTCTTGCCGCCGGGGCCAGCGACACCGGGTCCGACCAGCACATCCCCGCCATGGGCACCGAGCAGACCGTTCGGATTGCCGGCCGCGGCGCCAGCGGCGGCGCCCAGAAATGCCGCCTCATGGCCGTGATGCACGTGTCCGTGGCCATGGCCGTGTCCATGCACGTGGGCGTGATGCGCCGCGTGGGCGTGGTGGGCGTGGTGCACGGCGGCCGCGGCGGCGGCGTGATGATGGGCGGCAGCCGCAGCGGCAGCTGCATGTTGATGTGCCGCCAAAGCGGCGTGATGGCCGCTCTGTTGCTGCTGTTGTTGTTGTTGTTGCTGCTGTTGCTGCTGCTGTTGCACGTGGGCCAAGGCGGAGGATGCGGGGGAGCAACGACTGGTGGCGGAACCAGAACCCGAACCGGAGCCGGAACCATTGCTATTTAGGCTGCTGCCATTGCTGGCGGCATTTGCCGTGGTCGCTTGTCCATTGCTCGTGGGCGAGCTCAAGTGTGTGGCATCCAGAGCCGTGGCGGAGGCGCCTCCCCCAGAGCCGCCAGTTGTCTTCGTTGGCGACTGCTCGTCGCCGCTGGCATTGGCCAGGCTGCTGGCGTACTCCTGACCACGTGCGGCCGCTTGTTCTGCAACAGAAAAAAAGAGGAAGAAAAGAAAACAAGAGCACGGATCAGAATTAGTGGCATGTTGCATGTTGCACATTCGACATTCCTGGCGCTTGCTCAACACATGTTTCCCTTCTTTGTTCCCTTTTGCAATCCCATTTCCTTTAAACGCCGCACAATGCAAACATGTCACGACATTCGAGCTCATCTCGCTTCATCTGAATTTCGCACAAAAGCAGGAAAAACCTGTGCTCCCTCCCCCGTGCCACTCGACTTTCCACAACCCTTGGCTGATTTTTCGCACACGATAAGGCGACAGCTGACAAACATTTTTCCATGCTCGCAACAAAACGCGCAGATTTTTGACAACTTGCCAAGATTTATTCAAATGTCAGACGAAGGGTTAAGCGATTCCAACGACTTCCAACTCCATCTCCACTTCCATCTCCAACTCCGATTTCGATTGCGATTCCTTCCTAGGTCCCTTCTCAGAAAACTGCCACAAAATATTTTCTTTAGCCAGTTTTGTTTGCGCTTTGCTTACTCTCTTTCTGGCTGGTGGACTGAACTACAACCACAGCCACAAATTCAAACTCTAACCCAACCTCAACCTGAACCTAGGAAATCAGCAAGATGGTTTCGTGTGTTGTGTTTCGTGTGCGCTTTGTTTTGACAATTAGGGTGTTAAGTGGTTTAGCCCTTTTTTTCTCTCCTTCCTACTCTTTTCTTTCTTTTACTCTCTTCATCTTTTTTTTTTTTTTGGGTTTTGGGCTCAGGTCTCAAATTAAACGGGAATCGGCTTAGGCGTGTCACACGGGGCGTTCTATTATGATTATATGTCTGGTATTTTGTACTGCCGCACAATGATGATGGTCTCACTTTTCGCCATAAGCGAAATTAGTTTCCGGAATCGCGCTCAATACTCAACACTCGACACTCAACACTCAGCTCACAGTGACTTGTCAAACTATTTTGGTAAGAAAAAGGGTTTATTGCCTAGCAATGAGATAATATAATGGATAATAATGGCTATAATTCAGTTATGTATTAGTATCTTAAATAATACTGGTATGTAACTTATGAGGATACAATGAATTTCGAAATTTTTTTCGAAAATTCTGAATAGATTTTCTGTAGTCCTGTCTCAAAGAATGATATAATAGTATGACTATTATGAAAGCAGAAAACTGTAACTGCAAGAGTTGGAATTGGAAGACTATAGAAAAGCTAAAATATTATTATATGTTCACTTGTCTATAGTTTGGGTATTTAGTTAAATAAAGTAAAGAGCTCAGAAGATTGCTATTAAAATAAATAAGGTCTTTGCCAATCCATGCAACAAATGTTGAATCAATAAAAGTTGTGTGAATAAGAACTCTACACCAGCGGTGGGCACGCATTGGCTCCGGGAGCTTGCGGGCGCTCTCAACCTTATTTCTGCCTATTCGGCAAAAGACTCGCGAGCAAAATAACAACGACAACAACGCACATCGACAAAGTAGGTAGACTCTAGCAGGGTTGTTGTTGTTTACGTTGCTGTAGTTTTTGAGGTATTACTCCCGAATTCAGATTTTGTGCCCACTGTCATAAAACTTGGTGTATTTTTGATACAGTGAAATTATATTAAAAAAATATTGAACTTGTTTTTGCAGTCAGTTTTTAGTTTAAAATTTACTATAGTTTTAAACTCACTTTCTCTTTTTATTTATATTTGATTTTCTGTCGACGTTCTTAGTCAAATGAGTAATAAATACGCCAGACACACTTGTTGCTCATGACAGCAAAGAAGAGAATTACAAAAAATAGATGAATAAAATAAAAAATAAGCAAGAAGGGGAAGAGGCAGAGGCAGAAAAAGAAGAAGGCAACACGGCCTCGGGGTCCAGTCACGATGTGAGAGAACATTGTTCACTTGTTGTTGTCGTGTTGCTCGTGTCATGTGGCTGTGATTGTTTTTATTGCCTGGCTACTTTGGCGGCATAATTAGACACACATCAATTAACAATTAGCCAGGAGGGACATGGCCAGGAGGGAGCGGAGAGGGGGAGAGCAGGCTAGAATAGGAAAGGGGAAGGGCGAGAGGAAGTAGAGACAGCAGCGACAGCTGCCAATGTCCAGTTCACTTATAAATAGCAATAATAATAGCACGCCCACTTGTAGTGAGAGAGAGAAAGAGATAGAGAGAGACAGGGAGTGGACAGGGGAGAGAAGGAATACGAGGTCGGTTAGCCACTTTTGGTCAGCTATCGATGTCGATGCTCGATGTTCGATGCTCTCTGTATCTCTCTCTCTCTGTCTCCTCTCTCTGTCCCTCTCATTATATTTCTCTATCACTGTCTAGCTCGAGGTACTACGATCCGGTCCGTCGTTCGGCTTTTGGGCTACTAATTTAATTTGCTGCTCAGACAGAGTTGAACAGAGGGACACGACGGACAGACAGACAGACGGACAGTTGGTCAGTGAATCGGCGCCATGAGTTGCTTGATTTTGTGTCATGCGATATTTTGCGGTTTTTGTCCTATTCCCCTTATGTGCCCTTTGCTACCTTCCTTTTCATTTCGAATTTTCCCTCTCGCATTTGCTTTCATTTCGCTTCTCATTTCCCATTTTCCAGGCTCATTTTCCGGCCAAATTAATTTGATATTGAAGTTCGCATCTTTTCAGCCCCGACGACTGTAATCTATACGAGAACTTCAGCATTTTCCGACCTCGTCCTCTTTTCCTTCTCCCTCCCCCTCCCCCTTCTCCTGTCGCCCCTTCCCCCTCGACGTGCTGTCTTAATAGCCCAGCTCTTGACCATTACTGGCCACTTGAATGCGTTCATTGTGTGTCTATTAATTGTTCAATTAAGCAACTTCAATCATCAAACACAGGCTTTGTTTTGTTCGGTTATCGATATCTTTGTGCTAGTTAATGAATTTGCCAAAAAAGAGACAGACACTTGGCAGGAGGTAGGGATAAGGGAAGCAAAAGGAAACAGAAGAATGTCTTATTCTTTGTTAAATTGTCTATTTGTCAAAGCTGTGTGTTACCGATAACTGTCAAGGTTGTTAAATCGATGGTAAAATCGACGGTAAGTAACTCTTCTGTAATTTCTAAATAAATATCGTTGCTTTCATCATCTGAATCATCTGAAAGCTGACTTTTTGTGAAGAAAACGTTGGCTTGGACTGCAAGCTTAAAGTATCGTTATTCTACTTTCTATGTAAATGCAGACACACATTAATAGATTTATATCATTTAAAAGTGCTAAAAAGAACAATCAAATAAATGTTGAGTTTTATTTTAAGCGGTATAAAATTAAATTCGTGAAAAATATATAAAAAATTTATTAATTAATATTGGTAAAAAATTTAACACAGAAGCCGTAAATTACTGTTGACTTTTATTTTGAGCGAAAAAATCAAATAAAAGTCGTTAGTAATCATTATTTTTGAGTTTTTTTTTTTATTATTTTTTATCAAAAATATTGATTACGGTCTAAGTTTTATAAAATTACTCCAAAATAATAATTATCAAAGAAGAAAATTGTTTAAAATTAAAATATAATCATTATCATGTAATTTTTATAAAACAACTTATAATGATTACGGTCCCAGCATATTTCTAGAGAAAAGATTGTTTAACAAACTAGTAAATATTGATACCGGTATGTATCGATAGCTAACATTGTAATAATATTTAAAGTTAGCTAAAGTGTAAGCCATGGTTTATTTGATAAACCATGAATAAACCAAAAATAGTTAACTATCGACAACTATCCATATTAAGCATTTGCTAAGAAGTAAATAAATATTCATTTGTTGTGGTCTGATTGCCTCGATCTGCCACAGTTCTCTGTGACATTGACGAGTAGCTTTACAGCATTCAACAAATCAACTTCACCCACTTGCCACACACACACACACATACACTTTACTCACACACATGCACATAGAGATTTCGAGAATTGCGACAAAGATGCGCCTAGTTGCTACTCGTTTAGAGATAGAGATAGAGACGAAGGCGAAATGTAAAATTACCAATAAAGTCAAATTGAAATTGCCAGACATATTAATAAAAGCCGAGGGAAGTTGCCACATTGCCACTAAGGGATGTTGGGATGACGGTAGGTGAAGGCGAAGGGGAAGGGGAGGGGGAAGAAGGCGGCGTTGCGTAGACAACACGATTTAGCGGATGGGTCGCATGGGTGCCACCAATGCCAAATAGAGAGCCAAGAAGAAGCAAAGCTGAGGCAAGTGAACAAGAAATATATGTAAAAGACGGCATAAAAAACAGACGCGTTTCTCTTAGCGATTTTCTACGTCTGTGGCCTTCCCTCCCAGCGATATTTTGCTTTTAATTTTATTTCCCTCCGCATACCTTAAGCGATCAGGGGTGAAGAGAGGCGGGAGGAGGGGTGAGCTGGAGAGCGGGAGAGCGACGCCATGAAGGAAAATTTCTGTTGACAGGAAATACACTCGAAATTGGCAATTTTGCATTTACGTTAATAATACTCAAGCGTATTTACTACTTACACTTACAGGGGCGGCGACTGAAAGGGGATGCAGGTGGAGGAGGGGTGGACAGAGGGTGTTGGGGGGTTGGGCGTTGCCAATGTCTGTCTAGGCAGAAAAATGCGGCCACATTTGGAGCTGCTGCGTATTTATTTGCGTCAAGGCAACAGCACAAAAAGTTGGCAGAACGGCAAAAGAAAAAAACTTGTCGAGACGTAGTACAGTTACAAAAAGGGGGGTAGAAGGGAGGGTTTGGAAGGGGTTTGGAGACTTTGGCAACTGGGAGCTAAGTATAGCTGAGCCAATATGACGCGCAATTATTTGTAATGGAGACGTAAATAAGTTGAAGAAGCAAAGTGGCAAAAGGAAAAATGGGGATAACGGCAAATGGCTTTCAAGGGGTGGTACGTATTCCTCTCCTTCTTCCTCTTCTTCTTGCGTCTGGCGGGTGGTTAAGTTGTTAGTTTGTTATACAATCCACAATCCCGAAAGCTGCCTTTTTTGGGGGTTGATTTGCCAACGCACTCATTGAGTGGGTTGGGTGGTTTGCCTTTGGCTGCCTTGGTGGTTGCTTTGTTTTTTTCACTCTAGGGTGGGGTTTGGGGGGATGGCAGACAATTTTTCGGGCTAAGAACGCCTCCCCCGCCCACCCGCTGTTAGCTCGTTAACTCGATTTGTTGCTTGTCGGCCGCTTGTTGTTGTAATAAATACGGCAAAAGCGGCAGGCGGCAAACGCTTTTGGCAATCCCGTTGTTTTTCCAAGATGGCGGTCGACCCTTACCGGCATGAGCCGCATCAGTGCAAGCGAGAGAGAAATAGCTTAAATGAAATTTTCTGCCTTTTTGGCAACTTTTATTCTTTGGCGGAAGGGGAACGAAGGTCAGTTTAGATGATACTGGGGAAAAGTTGCTCTTGGTTAGAGTTTTCACATTGACAGACAACCATTTATAGAGCTGAAAACTTGTGTTTAAGTAGGGTCTCTAGGGTTGTCATTCAACTCTTATTAGATCACGCTCTTCTAACGGATTATCATCAATTTGACTTAACTTTACTGGGGCAGTTTTGATGATAATGTTGTTGATGATGTTGTTATTAAGTAGAGTTTAGGCTTGTTGAATACACTTGTCTAGGATTGTCGTGCAACACACTCTATGAATTATCAACATTTATTGACTGTTTAGTTAATACTGAGGGAAGATATTCTGAATTTTGGTTTATAGAGAACTCAAAAAAAAAATGGAAAAATTTCTAGGGTTGCCATATTACTATGACTGCGATTTTTCTGCATATTTTTAGTTTCTTAGAGCGTGCAACTAATGCTTCAGCTTCCGCAGGGTTGCCCTTTTACTTTATTAGGGCACTATATAAATGTTCAGGGTTGCCTAGCTACATCAATATTTGACTCAAATGTAGTCAACTCAGATATAATATTAAAAGGAATTTATTAACTCTTTCTAGCAGTTAGAGACTTGAATATTTGCCACTAAAACTCACCAGAGTTGCCACCATGTATCACTATCTGTGTTTTATCAACAAATCGTCGTACAAAATGGCTTCTTCATTGCATTTTCCCTTTGCCAGGTTGCACCAACAATAACAACAATACAATTATATGGCAACAATCAACTGGATGGTAAAGGGGAAGGGGTGGAGGGAGGAGGTGCAGAGGGGGTGCGGAGGGGGCAGTGGCGGGGGTGCTGCTACACTTTTTCCGGGGTTTTGTGTTACGCTTATTTTCCAATTTCACTTTTTGCCATTGTCGTTGTTATTGTTGCTGATATTATTGCTGTTCGAGTTGTTGTTGTTGTTGTCGCTGCTCGAGTTGTTGTTGTTGTTGTTGTTGTTGCTCTGGTTGTTTGAGTCGCTGTTGTTGTTGACTGCACAACAATTGTTTCTTGCCATTGCCATTGATTTTCCGGTGTGCTTAAATTTGCTTACAGCTACCATTTATCCCCCTCTCCCTCGCTCCTGCTTTTTCTGTGCCTCTTCTCTGTCTCCTACTTCCCCTCCTCCTTAGTCAGCCACTTGACCAAACTTGGCTCATTGTTGTTGCTGCTGCTGTTTTTTATTATTTATTGTGCTCGTGTTTTCGTTTTGCTCGCAAATCTTCAACCATTTTGCGTTCATTTATTTTCATTTTCATTTTTATTTTATTTTCATTTTGAACGTCGACAGCGCCGTGACGCAGTGAAGCTTAAATGAAATAATTGGGTAGTTAGTGAGTTACCCCTCCTTCCCCTCCCCTCCCCGCCCCCTGCACTCTATTGCCTCTCCTCCGCCTCTCAGCAGCAGAACTCTGAACATTTTCCTTTATCGGCGTTTGGCTTTGCATTCTTCGGCTATTCAATTATTTATATGCCCATGTACTTGAGGTTGAGCAACAAGGAGCTCGATAACTAGAGGGGGAGAGTGCGGGGAATGGGGGCATTAGTTCCCTATAGAGAGGTGCTTTGGGGGGGTGGTGCAGTGTCGAAAACAATTTTCTCATTTTCCAATTTTCGCATTTTTATGTTTTTTACCTTTTTTATAATTGGACTTTATTTTGCATTCAATTGTATTTTGCTTGCTGTTGTTGCTTTGTAGACTGGTAATCAGATGGGTGGGCGTGGCAGTTCATGCAAGAAATTGCCAATCAATAAGTTATCGATATTATTTTACGCTTATTATATTGTATATTGAATAACTAATCAACAACAACGGATTATCAGAATATTATTTATTAAAACTCTTTTATGTCCTTTAAGATGAGTTTACTTTTTTTAGTTATCGATAAATATTATTATTTGAGTATGAGTTTACTTTTTTTTGTTATCGATAAATATTATTATTTGTCGATAACTAAAAATAAGTAAACTCATCTCAAAAGACATAAAAGAGTTTTAATAAATAATGTATATGTATGTGTATTGAAAGTAGAGTGTTATCGA
>JBAMBJ010001548.1:0-16876 GCA_037043495.1 Drosophila recens
AATATTCTGAATAATTTAATTTGTTAAGGATGCATGAATAAACTATGCTATTTTATTATTATTTATTTATCTAGAAACTAGATAAACTTTTCTTTTCAATTTTTTATTTAAAAATTATAGAATAAAAGTTATTTTTCAATTTTTACTTTAAAAATTAAAAAAATTTTTTTTTTTCAATATTTATAATAAAAAATAATCAGTTTAAAATAAAATTTTTTTAAAATTTGTACCATAAAAATTGTAAATAAAAATTATTCTTCAATTTATATTATAAAAATTGAATATAAATTTTACTCTTCAATTTTTTTTTTCAATATTTATAATAAAAAATAATCAGTTTAAAATAAAATTTTTTTAAAATTTGTACTATAAAAATTGTAAATAAAAATTATTCTTCAATTTATATTATAAAAATTGAATATAAATTTTACTCTTCAATTTTGATTATAAAAGTTGAAAAATTAAAATTGAACGCAAATGTCTTTTGAACAAGAAGGTGTATTCCATTCACAAGGGGGTGGTGAGGGGTGGTAGGATAACGTCAATTCGACTTTCCTTGGCTATGCCTTTGTAAATATGTACTTACATAGTACATGTCACTTTTGGAAATACACCTTCCAATTCAAAAGACATTTACAAAAAATTTTTAAATTTCAACTTTTATAATAAAAATTTAAGAATAATTTAAAAGTTAAAATTGTATTTATATTTTATATTCTTTTTATTTAGATTGAAAATTAAGAGTTTTCTTTTATTTTTGTTTGATAAATATCAACAAATAACTTTTATGTAATTATTTATATTTTAAAAATTATAATCATCACGGTCCCTGGTATTTTCTATACTTTTTGATTTCATGTTTTTTCTGATATATTTATACAGTCGAGCTTTCGTAACTCGAATCACCATTATTCAAAGAAAAGGTTCGAGTTTTGGAGATATTCGACTTATAGATTTACATTTATAGATTACTGCTTTTATAGATTACGTTTATTAATTTTACTGCCACTCATTTAGCTCGAGTTAGAGAGAAACTCGAGTTATGGAAATTCAACTGTAATTTATATTGTACAAATTTAAAAATAATAAATAATTAATTTAGCTTTTATTTCAAAAATCTAAAAATAACTTGTACTCTCAATTATAATTTATAACAATAATTTTTAAAATAATAAAATTGAAAATAAGTATCGTTGTGATTTTTAAAAGAACATTTTAGTTTTATTATAAGATAAATTAAATTCATTTCTGAGCTCAGTGCTTTTACTTGCAGTACCTGTTAAAAATTGTGGAATTATGAATGTAGAATGTCCTTCGATCGAATTCCCCGAGTCCTGGAAACGTAGCTGTGAAATTTGCGGTAGATATTTGCATTAAAGGGTATTCGCCTTGCGTATATTGACTGTTGTTATATAGATATCCGACCTGTAGATAGCTATAGCTATAGCTATGGATATAGTGCGTCAGCAGCTGCGGAAGTATCGCATCTATCCCTTCCCCTTGGGCCTTGGCATCAGCATCAGCATCAGCATCGGCAATTTGATTTATGCGCTATTTTGCCAAAGTCAACAAATGAAAATGACACTCAACATTAATTCTATTTATTTATATTTTATTTTCGTTCAGTTTTCAAGGTTGGTAAACATTAAAAACCATGACAAGCAACAACAATAACAAAAACACAAAAATTAACTAAAATGTATATTTTATAAACAAAGTTATAGAAATAAAATAATAATACTAGAGAGACACAAAAAAAGTGTTTCTCATCTTATTGGCACCGGGAGTCTAGAAATTTATATTTCGACGACTTTTCCCGGCTTCCTTCAGAGAATTCTTTAATCTCCCCTCTTATAGTATATTTTATTAATACACTGGCACGCCCACTTGCAATAGTATGCAAAGGGGGCGCGTGGCGTTAAGGGGTAGTATAGTATATATTTTTATAATTATTTTGAAATATTAAATTCATAATTTACGGGACACTATTTGACAGGATTCGAACCTGGGACTTATAAAGTGTGTTGAAGACTTGTCACACACCTCAACGGTCTCCGCCAACGTTGTTCCCGCTTTACTACTGTCAAATGTTCCACTACTTTCAACCAAAAATCATTGATGTGCTGCGGTTCGAATTCAAGCGTGCACGCTATTAAAATAATTTTTAAATTAAAATAAATTACATTTTTAATTTTTTTTAATTTGTTCTATTAATTACAATAAATGTTAATTAATATCTAATGATATTTTGAACTAAATTAATATATGCCATTAGCGTTAGACTAAAAGAGGCTGACTGGCGCCATCTATGTATTCAGCGCTGTACTAGGCTCAGTTAACTGGCGCCATATGTATTGAAATTGTAGCTACAATTTTGTAACATTGCTTGCGTGCTGCCAGACTGTTAGAAAAAGCTAGTATACATATGTTTGCAATAAATTAAAAATTAAATAAAAAAAATTTCAAAAAATCAACAAAATACAAAATTTTTAAAATAATTAAGTTTAATCCAAAATTGGTTTGGTGCGATTTGCTCTTCGCGTTGCAAAGTTAGTAAAAAATCCAAAAAATAAGAAAATTGTAAATTCGAGAAAAATGCGACAAAAATTCTGGTAAAAGCTTCAAAATTGAAAAAGTTTGAAAGTTCGAAAAGTGGGGCCCAGAGGCTGCCACATTATTTTTTTGCAGTCTTAGCCAGGGCTGCCAGATGATTTTTGTTTCACCGTTAATAAAAAGACGCGTCACAAGCAAATAAATTTCTAATAAAATCATAGCTCAAACAAATAAAATCAATCGTGCCGAGACTACTGCCTTGCTTCCTCGATTGTGGCATTTTTTAACAAATTATGTGAGCCCGGGAATGACAGGGTTTTCGCCGAATGTTTCATCTGCCGCTCGGCGCGTCTGATTTTTAAGAAAAAGCTGGCGCCATCTATGAACTCTGCGTTGTACTAGTGCCTGACAAATAGCGCCATCTACGTATTCACTTTGTACTATGATATAAAGCGCCCCTGTGTCTTGTTGTTCTTATGCCGTGCTGCCAGACAGTTGAAGGACCGTGACCTAATGCAGATGCTGCAAACTGTTATACATTAGCGAACCGTTGAATTCAAATTTAAATTCAAATAAAATTCGAGAGGATTTTTAATCGGGTCTTCTTTTAGGCGGAGTGGGCAACACATTTTCTGCTGAGTAAATTCAAATTGAGCAAAAACGTTGATAAAAATTGAACTTACTACATTAATGATCAATTCTATATTTATTGTGACTCAAACAAATCATTTACATGCAACATTTTATCGGTGCATAAATAAATGAAAATCAAGTGTGCACAAGTCAGGTTAATTGAATAAAACACAGTGTAGTTAAGGTATATGTATTTATGTCTTCCATTTTATTTCATCTAAATTGCATATATATGTATTCTATATCTGCATTTGTATTGTTGCACAATCAATCAAAAGAAACAGAGAATTCGATTTGTTACATTGTGTAAATGTGTGTTTGTGTGTGTGTGTGTGTGAATCTATTAACTAAGTTCATCAAGTATTGAATTGATTTCTGATTTCGCTTCTTTATAATGTAATTTGTAATGAATTATGTAATGCATTGAAATTTATCTCTCTTTTTTTCTCTCTTTTCAACACTTCGACTTTTGTTTACTTTTTTATTTCGATTTGATTTTGAGGCGTGCGCTATTTACAGTTATATTCTTAACAAAAAAATTATTTATTTTCGTTTATTTATATATAATATATTTATTTGCGATAAGTCTAATTAAATTACGAGTACTTTTTAGGGACGACACGAACAAATTTTGTGGAAGATTAAAAAAAAAAAAAAAATTATCTTAAACGATAAAAAGCCTTTTTTTTTCTTTTTCTTTTCATGAAAACTAAATTAAATCACATTTAGCATATTTTTTTGTTTTCGTAAATTTGTTGCTTAACATTTAAGTTAAATATTCGTTTATTACTTTTTATATAATAATTAAAATATAATATTTACAATTTGCAAAAAAAAAACACATTGTTGTTGTCATTGTTGTTGTTGTTGTTGTGGTTAGTTAGGTGCCTTAGGTATATGAAAAAAAAGATTATTATGTTATAGATTTAATTAATTTATTAGATTTATGCTTAGAATTTAATCATTGCCGAGTTGCATCGTTCCCTTTCGCTCTAACTTGGTTGCGTCTCTGTCGCTCAATAAATATTTGTGTGTGTGTGTGTGTGTGTTAACTTCGTTGTTGTTTTAGAACAAGACATCGATGTACATGTTTCATCTGCTGCCACAATCGGTGGCGCCACCAACGGTTGCTGCCGCTGCTGCCGTCTGCTCCTGCTTGACCTTGAGCAGCAGTTGCTGATGCGCCTGCGCCTGCGCCTCGTCCTCATCGTCACAGATATCGATATCGCCATCGGCATCGCCATCATTATCGTTATCGTTATCGATATCGTTATCCGCCTCGTGGCCATCTTTATCCATATCCATTTCCATGTCATCCTCATCCGCATCCACTTCCGTTTCCGGCTCCTCCTCCGGCTCCGATTCGGCGACTGAAACCGCGGCCACCGCAGCGGCGGCGGCTGCGCTGCGCGCGTTGGCAGCGGCCGCAACGGCGGCGGCGGCAGCGGCAGCGGCCACAGCCGCCTCGGCATAGCCGGCGGTGCTGCCGTGGTGGTGCAAGTGCATCGCGTGCTGCACCTGCTGCTGCTGCTGCTGTTGTTGCTGTTGCTGCTGTTGCTGCTGCAGCTGCTGCAGGTGGTGCAAGTGCTGCTGCTGGTTGTACGGATGGTGCTGCTGCGCCGACGACGATGACGCCGACGCCGACGCCGACTGATGGTGATGATGGTGGTGATGATGATGCGCGTGATGCTGCTGCTGCTGCTGCTGATGCTGTGCGATCCCCGCGTGCATCGCAGCCGCTGCGGCGGCGGCAGCGGCCGCGGCGTCGCCGTGGTGATGATGATGGGCAGCGGCCGCTGCCGCCACCGCCGCGTTCGCCGCCGCGATGTGGGCGTGGGCATGGGCGTGCACATGCGCGTGCGCGGCGGCGGCGGCGGCGTGGGCGGCGTGCTTGCTGCTCTGCTTGTGGCCGCTGCCGCTGCCGTGGCCAGCGGTCGAGGTCGGCGGCGGCGGCGCGTCGAAGAGGAGGCGCGAGATCGAGAAACTGGAGATGGGCGAGTTGTGGGTGCTGCCCGCGGAGTACGAGGTGTTCGTGTCGTCCGACGTCGGCGTCTCGCGGTCGCTCTCGTCGCTCTTGAGCAGCTCGGCGGCCTCCAGCGACTTCTTGTGCATGCCGAGCAGCCAGGGCGCCACGGACTCGTCCTCCTTCGCCGACTTGATGATCGTCTCCGGCAGCGGCAGCGAGTGCCGCACCATCGCCCCGTACAGCCCGTACTCGGCCATCTTGGTGCTGTGGCCCCAGCACTTCTCCGTCTTGCGCCACTTGGCACGGCGGTTCTGGTACCAGACCTGCAAGAAGCACAACAAATAAGCATGATTAGTATTGAGTCAGAAAGATACATATATTAATAAAATTAAATATTTATCTATTACAAATAATATATTACACATATGAAATCCAAATCAGGGACTGCAAATAATGATTTTTGAAATGTTTTCACATCAAAAAATCAATGATTAAAATACATATACAAAAAAATAATGATAATGATAAAATTTGACCGAGAAACTTAAAATTACAAATAATCATTATTTATGATTTTTATATAATTCGTTTAAAATAAAACTCACTTTAAATTCATGGTTTTTTTTTTAAAATGTTAGATTATTTTTCCCTTTAAAAAGAAACCTAGCGAACCCATAAAACACAAAAACAAATCTTTAAAATGATTACGTAAACTTTTTTAAAAGCGAGTTTTATTTTGATCGAAAAAATAAAAATCACATATAATGATTACATGTGAGTTTTATTTTATCGCTCAAGATTAATCATTATCATTGAAGAAAACCCTTAAAAGTCTTTTAATAATCATTACTATGTAATTTTTATAACATAATGATTACGGTCCCTGATCCAAATCAAAATCAGATGTAATCCATAGTTAATACAATGCTCTAATTCAAACACAATTAGTTTACATTAATCAGTCTATCTCAAATTAGGTTAAAAAACATTCGTTTCAAATAATCATATGATTCTATGATATACACATATTGTAGATTTAAAATTATGTTATTTAAAAAAAATAAACATCGTATAAAATTGAATTAATCAATGTGAGCGAACTACTCGTAATATCCTCTAAACAAAGGGCTGTGATCTCTAAAATCACTTTAGCACTTTATGTGTTCCTAAAGCCCCATTCAGACGAGCACTTTTGCACCGACACTTTTTGTCACATTTTGTCAAAAAGCTGTCCGTGTCGCGTAACCATACAAAATTTCAAATTGTTGATAAAAAACCGACGCTCACCGATGGAAATAGAACACGTTCGATTCCATCGGAAAGCGATGGTGAGCGACACGGACGGTTTTTTGACAAAAAGTGTCAGTAAAAAGTGCTCGTCTGAATGGGGCTTAATTGCTGTGAGCAGTTGATTTCTTATCGACGATGAAGAAGGCGACATTGTGACGCCGAATTAAGCTACTAAGTAAATTAAATGAAAGACAGATTTTAAAATGATGAGAGTTGAGTCGGAGTAACCTGGGATTATCCCCTTAAGCGAATTGTGTAAAATACCCTGTAAATAAAGTTAAAGAGAGCGTGAAAATGATACCCCGTGATCTAGGCCCAACAGAAAATTAAATTTCAAACACATTGATCAATTCAGAAATTAGTGTTTTTATTAATACCCATAGAGAAGGATGTAGAATATTTATCATTCCTTAATCTGATCACGCCCAATTTTTGCCAGTACAGGGTATATAAAGAATGTAAGTCAATGCCCAATTAAAATGTTTGTGAAAATCGACACTTTCACTTTTTACGCTTTTAATTGCGTTATGCATATCTGTGGATTTTTCTTCATTATCTTTCTGATTTTCCCCCATTTTCTTATTTATGCATTGGCATATGAGAAGCAGAATTTCGAAATATAATGCGTCAAATCAACAGTTGGTTTGGGTTCAACTTTCATATTAATAACTATGTTTTTAATTAAAAACAAAAACCAACAAATTTTAAAGTAAAGCGCGAGAAACTAAAGAGTGGGGGAATGAGAGATAAAATATAAGTAGGAAAAATTAAAAAAAAATTCACTTGAAGAGATATTTAAAATAAAGTTAAAATTCAAAGAACTCTCTTTATCTTTCACTCCCTTTCTAGTTCACAGGACAAAGGAAAATAAAAGTAAGAAAAGCAAATTGAATAAGAACAATTTAAAAAAATATGAAAATTTATTTATACATTTCTCTCCTTCTCTCTCTCTCTTATCCTAGCACTATCCGTCTCTTTTGTAGTTTTTAAGGGATTTTTTACACTAAAAACTTGATTTCTAACTATTTTAAAAAGATGTTATAAAAAGTTAATGAAAACGATCTTAAAATATTTGTTTTCAATTTCGACTACTTTATTCTTACATCAAGTGTGGATCTAATGAACCATAAACACATATTTCAAGGTTATTCCAGCTACTTTTGAGTACGACTTTATTCTCTCAGTGTAGGGGATTACACAGAGATGCTGACTAATTTGTTGTTGTGCAAATTTAATTAGTGCAAATGCGAAAACGACGCATAAATCGCAAGAAAAGCTAAAGCTGAAGGACACAAGTTTAAGGAATAGAGAATAGAAAATGCCATAGGCGGAGGGCGGGATGGGATTTTCGGGGAAGGGGGGGGGGGTTATGAATGCAGCAAAGCGGCCAAAACTAATTAAATTAAATGCAACAACAACAACAACAGCAACAAAAATAACAATAACAACAAGACAAAAAGCGGATTTAGCATCAGCATCAGTTGAAGCACTTGTCACGCAGTCGAGCAGACAAACAGACGGACTGACAGACGGACAGACAGACAATCCTTCGTCCTTGGGCCTTGAACAACTTCCACTGCCACTGCCACTGCCACACCCACCCCCTCTCCGCACCCCTGGGCATTTGTTACATTGAATTTTTGTAAATGCCACGCGCTGATTTTCGAGTACTTATTAGTGCCACGAAATGTTGCCGCTTCTCCCCCCCCCCCCCCCGCATTTCCTTTTAACATTAAACGGTCAATTTTCAATTTCACGACAACTTGTAAAAGGGACACGGGAAGGGGGGGGGGGTTGTTGTTGTCTCTTCTCTCTGGGGACAACTTAATCTTCTGTTCTGATAAAGTTCACAGTCTTTCCCAGGGTTGCACTACACTATCTCTCTCTCTCTCTCTCTCTCTCGTCTGTCTCTCTCTCTCTCTCTCTTTCTCTCTCTCTCTCTCTTGGTCTCTCTGTCTGTGTTGCATGTGCCGCAATTCTCCGTGGACCATAAAATAGAAATCGACGGCGGTCGCATTAAATTTCTACTTGCCACGCGTCTCAAGGGGGTTAGGGCTGGTGGGTGGCGGTGGGGGTGGGGCTGAGTTAATGTTGTTGGTGTGATGTCAACATTTGCATTTACAGTTGTTTAGTTGTTTGTTGTTGCACTTCAACTGAGAGTGGGGGGAAGGGGAAGGGCAACAAACATGGCAAATTAAATCTGCTTGAGTTGACAACACTTAACACCAGCCAAACAACAACCACCCCCCGCCCGCCCCTCTGTTCCACCCACCTGCACAGCTTCCCTGTGTATCTGTCGAGAGATGGCCAAGGGTGGGGAGGGGTTGAACTCAATCAGTGTTGTTAATGCGTTGATAAATGACTTTTTAAAATGCGCCTAGTTCTCAATTGTTGTTTTTCCCGCTTGCCATGAATTCATAACGGGCCGAAGGGGGTGTGGCAGGGGGCGGGGGCAGTTAGGCTAGAATTAACAAAATGCTAACAAGTGCGACACGCGCAACGCTTTAAATTTTATTAAACAATGTATATAATTTTTTGATTGAATTTGCAAGTTTGTTTTTTAAGCGCCACATTATGTAAATTGTAAACAAAGGGTATCATAAAGCCAAACTTGAGCACAGTAGTGCCTATATTTATATAGACATATCGAATCTGTTAACGAACTAACAACAACTCAGGAATTTGAGCAATCTATAATGTGAAAATGTATGAAAAAATTAAATTGAAATTTGTCTGTTAGGCATCTAATTACTAAAGAGTATCTGCTAGTCGTACACGGACACTCTTAGCTATTATTTTAATAATTTTTTTGTACTTTTTTTTAATGATGTGCAATGGGCAAAAATGCAAATAGCAATTTGTGTAATGCTTTTGTTTCATAGACATAACCTCTTTTGTTTAAATGTTAATTACATAATTATGCATAATCATTTTATACCGTATTAAGCTTGCTTGTGTATTAACAGCTCATTAAAAACGCAGCAACAAAAAAATAAAGAAGGAAACAAAATATGCAAAGTGAGAGGGAGAGAAAGGAGAGAGTTTTGCAGTGTTAAAGTGTATAATTAATGTGTAAATGAGGCTCGGAAAATTATACAAAAAAGAATGTTTGTTACACTTTACATAGTGCTTAGAAAGCAGCACAAAACGAATACAAAAGTGTGAGGGAGAAAGTGGAAGAGAGGGTAGTTAGGATTCTTCTGAATATGTTTGTATATTCCTAGAGAGTTTCCTTTCATATATCGATGACAATTCAAGTATTTGAATTCTTTTGAAATGCGCTTAAAACGTATTAAAGAAATCTCGATTATTGGTGCTTCAGTCTGAATCTGAAGTAAAGCGATTTCCTTTGGGACGTTTTTCTTTCTTGTTTTTTTGTTTCCTTTGTACCATTTGCAATTGCAACAGGCGGTGAAGTGCACAATTTGTGCATTGCGAATGCGTTTTTAATGCACATTTTTTGTTTTTTAAGTTGCTATATGTACTTGTAAACCGCTTAAGAAATTAAATGGTTCGAGGCATTTTTATATTGTGCCTTTTTTGTTTTTGTTTTTGTGTAGTGTACTTAAAAATGTGCACAAGAGTGTGCTGAAAATTAGCAAAACTCAGCGAGGGGAGTGAGAATCAATGCGCTGAGCCAATTGAAATATTGCCTATCTTGCGCCTGTATCTGGCATCCTTGTCGCACGCATACGCATGCATACGGCAAAGTTTTGCGCAGGCGACAACAAAACACACAAAGCAAACACTAACAGCTCATTAGCAAGCTAGCTAATGCTCTGTCCCGACGCTTGTGTCGCCTGTCGTCGTTTCGTTGACTTTTGACAAGCAACAACAGATTTTTCGATTGTAAAGCTTTTTGTCAGCTGATGTTCTTCTTTCTGCTGCTTGCCGGCCATTGCGGCAGAGGGAGAACGAGAGACTGCGTGTGTGAGAGCGAGCGAGCAGAAAAACATGTTTCGTTCAGTCGACCAGCCATATTTCTTTCTTTGTTTTTTGGTGCAAAAATAAGCTGACATCGTCGCAAAAATTACAACAACAAGAGTTCGAACAAGGGGCGAAAATGCACACACACAGACACACACACACATACATATGTATGTATGTATAAAGAAACACCGGAGAACACATACAAAATGGAATGCAATTAAAAACGGCAGGCAAAAAAACAAAAACAATCAACAACGAGAGCGAGTGTGAGAGTGAGAATGAGTGTGAGTATGTTGGGTGTGAGTATGTTGTGTGTGAGAGCGCTGAGCGAACTTTTAATGGTGGCTTCGATTTGTTGTTGCTGCTGTTGCTGCAGTTGTCTGCATGAATTTGCATGGCTGCCGCTGTCGGCGTCGCTCCTCTCTCACTCACTCTCTCGCTTACACTCCAATTTCAAATTGCACTCATCGTCAGTCGCATTCGCAATCGCATTCAGATTCTCGTATCCTTGCTCTTGCCGTTGTCGTGCTGTTGCTAATGATTGCCTCAGCCCGAAAACAGAGACCAAGTGCCTGCCCCCTTATCCTCCCTTCCCTCTATCTTCCTCTGTTCCCCTCATCACGTCATCATGTTGGGCCCTTGGCAGCGCAGTCACAGCGCAGTCACAGTCACAGTCACTCAACTCCCGTTGGCTTTGCAAAGCGAGCGGCTTTTTCAAGCTGTGCGCAGACTGCGCCATATTTGCACTTAATTGAAGTGCGTGCGTATGTGTGTGTGTGTGTGTGTGAGTGTGTGTGTGTGTGTGACATTCACTCCAGTGTATGTGCATGTGTGTATCTGTGTCTGTGCTTCGAGTTACTTGTGCGTATTACGTTGTTTTTTAAGCCAATTGTGCTTGTTAATTTGATTTGTGCACACACATACACTTGCACTCATACTCACACACTCAATGAACAGCATTCATTCATTTATTCATACACCCCCAACCCAGGTTTTTTGGACTGGACAGACTAAAAACGTCATCGTCAGCCATTTGGCCACTGAACTTCATGAGCTTTCATTTGATGATTGCTGCTGAGTTGCTTCTCCGTTTCTCCTTTGCCTCTCCTTCCTCGTTGCCCCACTTCAGTTTGCTTTTATCATTGCCCTGCCCCTTCCCCAACCCCCTCTTTAAGTGGGCGTCACAAGCCGCAGCAGCAAAAGCTATTAACCCCCCTCCGCCTGCAATGCAGCTGCGGCGCCATCTTGCGGCTTCACAAGTGGCCAAAATAATTGAAATGGGGATGCATTAGCAAATAATGCGATAAGTATTGGCCATGATACGAGTGGCATCCAAAATGCCGCATTAATGCAGTTTCCATTGCGATCACCGAGTGAGTATTTTGAATTGAATTTGCTATTTTATTATTGAATTAAACTTAATTGTTTTCTCAATTCTTATATTTTTTGGAATCTATGTTTTACTCGTAATTGGTCTATGCAAAAAAGGCTTTGATACACTTTTCAGTACTTTTTATTTACAGTCGAACTTCCCTAGCTCGAAGTTTCTCTAACTCGAACAAAATCCAGTGGCAATACTAGGCAAATTTCATACAATTCTACTTCCCTAACTCGAAGTCTCCTTAACTCGAACTTTTTCGTGGATAATGGTGATTCGAGTTAGGGAAGTCGACTGTATTTATGTTTTTAAATTTCTCGAGATCTTTTAAGTTGATATTTTTGGATTTAATTTTTTGAGTATTGATATTTTCACAAGTCTCTAAAATTCCGAGTCTTTAAAAACTTTTTATGTATATATCAATTTTAAATATGTTACAGCGAACTTTATATTCTACTTAATAATTATTCTTATAATTTTATTTCTCGATAAGTTTTCTAGTCAGTAACTTAAAATCTTGATGCTTTTCACACACATCTTATAAATTGTTAGGCCCGAAACGGTTTGATGATCTGAGATTTTCTGAAACTGAGCACGAAATACATCACTTAAGTACGAGGTTTTATTTCGCTTACAGCAAATAATATTCAAAGAATTTAATACCTAAACCAAATTTTATAGTTCCTTTTTGGAATTTCAGAATTTTATTCTGAATACATTCTTAAAAAGTTCATGCTTTAAACTTGAACTTTAGAATGCATTTTTTGTACCTAAAAAACTTGGAACTGAAATGTTGAACAAATCTTTTTCTCAGTGCAGTTTTTGTACAAATTGTTAAAAGCGCAGCTTAGAATCTAAAATCCCTTTTTATTAAATATTTCTTTTTTATAAATTGCACATATTGTGATCAGTTACAACGTGTTAACGCAATTTAGAAATTCGACACCTAACGGTGGCAACACGTTCATAATTTTATCGTGGTGTGGGGGGCAACTCTTGAATGTTTTCTCACACCGAAAGCGAAAGGGGAAACCCTTTGAATGGCCCAAGTAGACTCTGCCCCATGTTGTCAACACAATGTTGCATGGCCATTGAAAGTGTTGCAAGTGCGAAAGTCGAATCAGAGATTGGGTATGATGATGCACAGAGTTGTGGCATCGATGCTTGTTGCATGTATGTAGCATGTGTTGCACGTTGCACGTTGCACGCTGGCTTGTTGAATGACGATTGTCGATCGTCGCCTCTTCTGCAATTTGCAATTTGCAATTTGGAGTGTCGGCGAGTGCCGCTTGCCACGTTTCCTTACTTCATCTTTGTTTCTTCTTTTTTTTTTGTTTGTTGTTTGTTTGTTGCAAGGCAAGTGTGTGCAGCACTCGTAATTATGTAATCAGTGTGCCTCATTATATATACATATGTGTATATGTGTGTGTGTTTTACAAGTGCTCAACCAGAATCCAATTCGAAATCTGCCTTTGATTTGTGTCCTCATTCTTCGATTTTGGCCATAAACCAACCGATGGCAACAGCTTTACGAGCGGCCATAAAAATGGAGACACCATTTGCCATTTGCTTTGGGGACGTGCCACTGCAGTGATACGTGCCGCACTCTCAAACAATAATAGAGTCTCCTCACCGAGACTCGGTCCGCACAAATTCAAACAAACAAACCGCCGCCCGAAAATTTGTTGACTAGACGAAAGTTTTCATAACAATTAAACAAAAATTACTACCAAAAAAAAAAACAAGATTTACAAAGCTTATTGTAACCTGAAGTCCGGTTGAGGTTGAAGCCTTTTAAATTTTAGTGGTTTTTAATTTATTATTGTTAAGCCAAGTTTTCGATTCGAAGAAATTCCAGCTCTGATAAAAATTACACAATTCTGTGCAGTTCGAAATTTATTAAAAGCTATCTTATTGTTATCTTGATTAATAAATTATAGAATACGTCATATATGACTAATGTCATCTTTGAGAAGCTAGAACCAGTTGAGAATTCGAAGTCTCAAAAAGTGTGTTGTTTTTAAGAGAAAAATATCTAAGATCTAAGACTTTTATTCTTATATCAAGAACTTAAGATTTTTTAGAACAATATTCTTAGTTTCAGTTATTTGGTCTTAAAATGATCTTATATTAAGAACAAAATATTTTAATTTGAGAATTTTATTTTTATATTAAAAACTTACAATTTTCAAAATTAATATTTTCAGCTTTAGTAATTTGGTCTTAAAATATTCTTATTTCAAGAACCAAATAATTAAGATGAATGTTCTTGATTTTAGAAAGTGGTCTTTTTTTCAGTGTACTATAGATTGATATTCGTCTAATTTTTTAAGGCAACTTCTTTAATGCGTTAAACAATTCATGACTAAATTATAAGATCCTCAACAAGTGTTTTCTGTAAATGATGTTTTATCGCAGAAATTTTCTTCATAAATCTAAGAAATTTTGAAACATCTACATATTCTTATGAATTGCAGAAAAACTATTTAAACCAATTTCGTGAATATTTGGCTTCATGCACTCAACGTTGACTAAAAATCAGTTTTTTCTTTTTTTTTTTTTAAATATATCATATCACGATAAATATTAATATCAACATATTCTTTCAGGATTTACATCATATATACATACGTACATTATTTTAAAATTTAAATGCCTAGTTAAAAATTGCATTCTCCAATCCAAATTAATATTTTGTTATTCGCGAAATTCAACAAATGAAATTTACACAAATATCGTTACTATCAATTATCGACTCTCTTCGAATCTCGACTCACCTGAATGCGATCCTCGGCGAGTCCCGTTTTCATCGAGAGCAGCTCGCGGGCACTGACGTCCGGATAGTGGGCCTCCTTGAAGGCCTTCTCCAGCTCCTCCAGCTGGCTGCTCGTGAAGATGGTGCGTCCGTGTCGTCGCTTGTTCTTCTTCTTGCCGCCGGGGCCAGCGACACCGGGTCCGACCAGCACATCCCCGCCATGGGCGCCGAGCAGACCGTTCGGATTGCCGGCCGCGGCGCCAGCGGCGGCGCCCAGAAATGCCGCCTCATGGCCGTGATGCACGTGTCCGTGTCCATGGCCGTGTCCATGCACGTGGGCGTGATGCGCCGCGTGGGCGTGGTGGGCGTGGTGCACGGCGGCCGCGGCGGCGGCGTGATGATGGGCGGCAGCCGCAGCGGCAGCTGCATGTTGATGTGCCGCCAAAGCGGCGTGATGGCCGCTCTGTTGCTGCTGCTGCTGTTGTTGTTGCTGCTGCTGCTGTTGCTGCTGCTGTTGCACGTGGGCCAAGGCGGAGGATGCGGGGGAGCAACGACTGGTGACGGAACCGGAACCCGAGCCGGAACCAGAGCCGGAACCATTGCTATTCAGGCTGCTGCCATTGCTGGCGGCATTTGCCGTGGCCGCTTGTCCATTGCTCGTGGGCGAGCTCAAGTGTGTGGCATCCAGAGCCGAGGCGGAGGCGCCTCCCCCCGAGCCGCCAGTTGTCTTCGTTGGCGACTGCTCGTCGCCGCTGGCATTGGCCAGGCTGCTGGCGTACTCCTGACCACGTGCGGCCGCTTGTTCTGCAACAGCAAAAAAAGAGGAAGAAAAGAAAACAAGAGCACGGATCAGAATTAGTGGCATGTTGCATGTTGCACATTCGACATTCCTGGCGCTTGCTCAACACATGTTTCCCAGCTTTGTTCCCTTTTGCAATCCCATTTCCTTTAAACGCCGCACAATGCAAACATGTCACGACATTCGAGCTCATCTCGCTTCATCTGAATTTCGCACAAAAGCAGGAAAAACCTGTGCTCCCTCCCCCTCGCCTTTACCTTTGCCACTCGACTTTCCACAACCCTTGGCTGATTTTTCGCACACGATAAGGCGACAGCTGACAAACATTTTTCCATGCTCGCAAACAGCAACAAAACGCGCAGATTTTTGACAACTTGCCAAGATTTATTCAAATGTCAGACGAAGGGTTAAGCGATTCCAACGACTTCCAACTCCATCTCCACTTCCATCTCCAACTCCGATTTCGATTGCGATTCCTTCCTAGGTCCCTTCTCAGAAAACTGCCACAAAATATTTTCTTTAGCCAGTTTTGTTTGCGCTTTGCTTACTCTCTTTCTGGCTGGTGGACTGAACTACAACCACAGCCACAAATTCAAACTCTAACCCAGCCTCAACCTGAACCTAGGAAATCAGCAAGATGGTTTCGTGTGTTGTGTTTCGTGTGCGCTTTGTTTTGACAATTAGGGTGTTAGGGTGTTAAGTGGTTTAGCCCTTTTTTTCTCTCCTTCCTACTCTTTTCTTTCTTTTACTCTCTGCATCTTTTTTTTTTTTTAGGGTTTTTGGGCTCAGGTCTCAAATTAAACGGGAATCGGCTTAGGCGTGTCACACGGGGCGTTCTATTGTGATTATATGTCTGGTATTTTGTACTGCCGCACAATGATGATGGTCTCACTTTTCGCCATAAGCGAAATTAGTTTCCGGAATCGCGCTCAATACTCAACACTCGACACTCAACACTCAGCTCACAGTGACTTGTCAAACTATTTTGGTAAGAAAAAGGGTTTATTGCCTAGCAATGAGCTAATATAATGGATAATAATGGCTATAATTCAGTTATGTATTAGTATCTTAAATAATGCTGGTATGTAACTTATGAGGATACAATGAATTTCGAAATTTTTTTCGAAAATTCTGAATAGATTTTCTGTAGTCCTGTCTCAAAGAATGATATAATAGTATGACTATTATGAAAGCAGAAAACTGTAACTGCAAGAGTTGGAATTGGAAGACTATAGAAAAGCTAAAATATTATTATATGTTCACTTGTCTATAGTTTGGGTATTTAGTTAAATAAAGTAAAGAGCTCAGAAGATTGCTATTAAAATAAATAAGGTCTTTGCCAATCCATGCAACAAATGTTGAATCAATAAAAGTTGTGTGAATAAGAACTCTACACCAGCGGTGGGCACGCATTGGCTCCGGGAGCTTGCGGGCGCTCTCAACCTTATTTCTGCCTATTCGGCAAAAGACTCGCGAGCAAAATAACAACGACAACAACGCACATCGACAAAGTAGGTAGACTCTAGCAGGGTTGTTGTTGTTTACGTTGCTGTAGTTTTTGAGGTTGTACTC
>JBAMBJ010001550.1:0-48824 GCA_037043495.1 Drosophila recens
AAAGTAATGCTCAACCTAAGAAGATTTTATTTTGAAAACGATTTGCGCGGCGGATAACACTATGATGTTTATTAATGTGTGAGCAACAAATTTGATTGCTCTTTGAAATGTCTAAGAAAATTGAACCAAGAAACTGTGTGTCTAAAATCAATTCCTAGCCTCCGCTGAGAAGCATGAAGGTTTTAGGTCAAGGTATATGGTATTAGTCTGGGACCTTACTCTCAAAAAAAAAAAAACAAAATGAGGGCGATTTATGATGAATTTTGGTGAAAAAATGTTTCTTTTAGAGTTTTTTAAGTTTAATTTTAAAATTTTGAAATTTTATTAAAAAATGTACTGAAAAGCTCATTTTCCGTTACAAATTTCAAAATTCATTTTTAAAAAAGTTTAAAAGAGATCCCCTAAAATTGTTTTCATCTAAATTCATCATAAATCGCCCTCTTTCTGGTTTTTTTTCTTATTTTTTTGAAAGAGTAGGGTCCGCTCCTAGACTAATACAAACAAATTAACCCGCCCTTATGTAGATATTCATACAAACAAACGGGCACTGTTTAAAATATATATATATATATTCTTTATGTGGTATCCCGCGCCCCGAGTAACAACATTAATGAAGTTGCTGCAATTGCACTATAGTGAAATGAAGTTTAAGATGAACTTTAGCAATATGACAAGCAATAATTTACAATATTCCAATATAGTGTTCAACTAACTTGAGGCACATCCTCCAAGTTCTGTACATAATGAATAAGTCGTAAGGACCTCTGCGAAGAAATCTTAAATTGTTCAATTAATCGCACTTAACTCAAGCTAAAGCTCATGCTCAACTTCTAAGGAACACTTGGAAATGAAGCACTTGTGGCAAGTGATCGTCCAGTGCCATGTGGTATGGCTTCTATGGAACTTACCGTGTAGCACTGCCCAGGCTATTGGAACCGCTGCCCGCCAGCTTGGGTCGACTGGCACTCTCCATAAGCATCTTTTCGATGCGCTCGATTTCATCCTGGGACGGCCCCTGGGCCTTATTGCTTGCCTCATCCCGCGGCTTAACCACATAGCCGCCTTGTATGGCCTTGAATAAATTGAGACCCTGATTGGGGTCAATGGAACTGCAAGTACAGAGGTATTAGCGAATTATCCCTTAAATAAAGTGCCTTTAACCTCACCTAACTCTCCCCGGCGCCGAGTTGCTTTTGGCCGAGTTAGACGGACTTGGTTTCGAGTAGACAGATGTGACGCTGTTGCCAAGTGAGTGCGAGGGCTTGACTATAATTGCCGCCGCAGACACGGGCCGCACATGCGACGCATGACTCGTGGAGGCCATTTGGGCCAGGGACGAGGGCGTGGTTGTGGTCGATGCAGAGGCGGATACGATTGTGCTAGTTGAGGAACAGGTCAGCGTAATATTTGAGGCCATGACGCTTACATCATTTAGCGAGCTCTCGAACTCCTTGACAATATCATCACGCAATTTCTGTTGCACATCCCGCACACTTTTCACGGATCTTGTGTCGCTATCGGTGTCCTCCGTATCCGCTGCCGGCAGTCGCATGCCCTCGTTCATGTTGAACTGCTCGGAGGAGCTGCTGGAGAACTTGCGAGATTTCTTTTTGCGTCGCGGCGGTGCCACTGGCCCGCTGGATGTGATGGAATCTGTGGTCTTCGAATGCGCCAGCTTTGTGCTTGCTATCACATCCGGTTCCTGCAACATAATGGCGCCACCGACTGCCGCAGTCTGCACTGCAGATACTCCCGTACTAGGGGCCGTCACACCTTGCAAATGCCTGGCAGTTCCAGCTGCTGTGGCGGACGTGGCCGTCGACGTGACAATGGCAGAGCTTGTGGGTGGTGGCGTCTGACGTTGCTGTTGTTGTTGCTGCTGCTGCTGCAATTGTTGTTGTTGCTGCTGCTGTTGTTGTTGTTGCTGATGCTGCTGATGTTGGGCGTTCATCGACGCCAGCGATTCCCGATCAACGCTGATTGCTGTATGTGAAGCAAATGAATGTGAATGTGAGTATGAACAAATTTTAACTGGTTGCTAAGTGCGTATTCAAAACTCACCCGACGGATCAATGCTGCCCGCCAAGATGCGGCCCACGCGACCCAATGATGTCATGCTCTGAATGCTCATCGTATCACTCTCAATCACCTTAAACGGATGCGTCGGCCGGTTCGTGAAGACGCCATCCATCGAGCTGTTCTGTTGTTGAGCCAAATGAGAAAAATAAATTAGCAGACCAATTATATAGCAGGCTCATACACAAATATTAAACACAGACTACAAGTAGTTTGGCAAAAACAAAAAATAAACTAAAGCTTGTGTTACGGTTACAAAAGTTACAAAGTATATAAGCTAATATTCTACATTGGATTGAAAAGAGATTTAGTACCTGAGAATCAGGTGTGAGTGTATTTCCTGGATTATCATCTTCATCATTTTGCATGCATTGACGTAGTTCTTGAAAGCGTTGTCTACCAGACTATATACGATTTACGATATATATGTGATGATGTTTTTTGTTTTGTTATATATTTACATATATATTGATTCACATATAAGTACAAACATTGGGTTGAGTTTGATGTTTAGACCATATTCCATGTAAGATTTACGATTGATTTAATTTATATTTATTGTTTATTTGTTTTTAAATTCGTTGAATTGATACGAAATGAGTAGAAGAGCACAAAATATGAAAATAAAGAGCAAACATGTTTACAAAAAATTAAAATATATAGCGCCTTTATAACAATCATCATAAATCACATCACGAAAAATTGCAGCAATTTGTAGAAAATACACAAATCAAATAGAATACTTAAAAATAGTTAATAGCCAAACAAATCAATCGAAAGTGGGAAATGGGAAAATTACGTGTTCATACTATCAATAACGACTTGGACACAGCACTCGAGGTATTCCCTATCAGATACTGTCGCTGATAAGAACAGACCCCCATCTCCGCATGCCCACAAGCAAGAACGATGCGCTGTGAATGAAAACGTGTGACCAAATGATCACTTCAGCCACAATTTATGGGTCAAACACAGACCTTGACCAAAAGCAATTATCGTAGTAATAAATGTATACTCTAACTGATAAAGCCGCAAGTAAATGTTGGTAACATTAATTGGAGCAACGGCGACTACGAAAGATTGATAAGACAACGGCATACCTTTTGATAATAACCGTAAGGCAACAATAAATGATTCAATGAAATTCACAATGCATAATGCGGCACAATAATTCTTAATTATTTTAATTAACAGAAATTAAATTGATTGATATGCTGCTTGTTGCCAGGCAGAGATTGAGGCATTTTGTATCTACATAGAGTCAACAAGTGGATATTAGAATGCCAAATAAACAAAATGCCTTAATAAATATTTTATTTTGTGTATAAATAATCGAGGGGTGTACGACAAATATCAGATTCAAGTCTTGGCAGCTTGTGTGAGAAGTATTATAAATGTTTAGAGCAGCCCTCGCACATATTTAAATGTATATGCTTGACCGCTGATGACAATCTGTAAGCCTCGTGCAAACCTTTCACAATGCGACGCGTTTCGTGGGGGAACACAAAAAACACTGGCATAAATTATAAAAACAAATAAACCAAATGTTGTGCTTAGCTAACAGAGAAAACCATATGACCAAGCATCTATACTCGATGGGAGGAAGCTAGGGGAGCGGGAGGAATTAATTTGCCGTGTGTGCTTGTTGTTTTTGCTTTTATTTGGGATCCGCAGTGAAATCGGCACAAAGAAATTTGCATTGATTTTTTGCACAAAGCACTCGACCAGAAAGGGAAAACGTAAAACGTGCATAGAATGCTGAGCACTGGGAATGCAAATGGTCATGAGCATGGGAAGGTAGCGACTCTAATAGAACAGAACTCAAATAGAAACTGAAATCACAGAACGTACAACGTATGTATGTTATGTATCTTAATGCATGCAAGCAAATCAAATCAAATCTAAAATCGAACGCAACCAGCACATGTAAAGCGCCCAGTCTCCGCCCCCAACTTACCACGCCCTTCACTGACTTGGGCTCCACAAAGACATTGGCAGCGGCGGCAGCAGCAGCAACAGCAGCATCCTGTTGCTTGAGGCGGGCGCCCAAGCTGTTGGTGGGACTGCGGGTGGCGGGGGTGCCAGCACCGATGGGAGTTGCATCGCTGTCCGATGAGGCGGCCGCATTGACGCGCACAGCTGGCTCCGGGAAGATGAACTCCTGCGCGCACTCCGTCGGCAATTTACGGCTGCAAAACAACATGCGTGTCAATGGGGTGAGTCACAATTTAAGGTGGCTCTATGTTACACCTACCCAAGAGTTGAATGGCGATTGGGTGTTGTATCTTCGGCATCGAAAAATTCCTCTGAGCTGTCGGAGTCCGTTTCCAGTTTGCTCATATTGTTATTGTGCGTGAATTGCCTAATATACTTTCCGTTGCTCTTTGATGAATATGCAAATTGACCAGCAAATTATGTTTTCGTTTTTTTTTTTTTTTTTTTTGTATTTTTGTTGTTGTCTTGTTGCTGCAGGGCTGCCTATTGTTGTTGTTGCTCGTTAGTCCAAGCTAATGGTTTTTGTCATGTCCTGGTGCTGCCTGAGCGCAACAAGCAGGTCATTCAACATTTTGCACACATCTGTGTTTCAAATATTACTACAAATTTAATAATTAATTTATTTTTACGCCCGATAAAAGGTCTGTTCAGCTGCAAGACTGACTATTTTCGTAGTGTTGGAAAGTGGATACAAACTGCTGCGGACAGTGCTGCCACCTAGTCTGTTTGCAAAGTGGCAGCTCATTGGTCTATTGAATATCGCCAGCGATATTTCTCGATGTTTTCCGATATTTTTGTTCATGCCGACTTATCGATGTTGCATGGCGATGCATCGATGTTTTGCAAAACATCGGCTGCCGCACTTTCAACACGCCATTTTCGCCGCTCTGACAATGAGTTTATATTAATTTGGGCAGTGTTTACAATGCCTAAGTGAGTAAATTTATGTAAATTGGACAGAGATACTATAGCTAAATGAAGGCTTACATATGTCTTTTTAAAGTTCTCATCAAAAAGACCTTTTGTAGTTTGTGTTTATACTTTTAAGATAAAAACTGTTCAAAACTTTAAAACTGCTATGAAAGCACACGTTTTTAAGAGAAAATGAGCTTTGTTAATCTAAAAAATTTTAGTTTTCTTCTAAAAATGGTATGGTTTTCAAACATTAGACATACATCGATGCATTGATGTTTCGACCCAATGTACCAACTAATATCGGTGTTAAATTTTGAAAGCATCGATGAGCATCGACATCGATGTTTCCACTTAAATTTACATCACTAATATCGCCATTCGCAGCACAAAGAAGAAGCACGATACATGCAAATTTATCGAACTCCCGCCAAAACCTCGTAGCGAAAAGTTGATTACTTTTGTACATTGTTTTATTTACGACGCATCCAATAATCTTTGAACAGATGGACGCGGAACTGAAACAACAATTCGACGAAATGGGCGTGGAGCCCAGCGGCCCTGTTTTGGACAAATGCATGGAGCTGGCGGTAACTTACTACATTGACGACGCAACCGAATTTGTGGAACAATGGATGGCATTCAGTTTGTCGCATCTGCAAGGAGACGAGCCCACGGTTGCGAATCTGGGTGAATTCGAGCGCAAGGTGCTGCAATTGAAGCGGGAGAAGGGCGGCTCGAAGAAGCCAACACAGCAAACCAAATCTCTGCAAGCGACAACGAGCGTCTTAGATACGAGTTCCCTGGCCACATATGGCCTGGTCGAAGATGATCCCATGATGGAAGACTATGTCAACGAGTCCTCATCCGCACTTCCTCACACACCCAAAGCAAGCAGTGACCGTACCCGTCCATCTGCCCTCAAGAGTGGCGCACTCTTTAGCCCCGCCAGCTTCTCTCCTCAGTCGGCAAAGCGCACTCCAGGCACATCCACAGGAACAGCCACAGGCAGTACAACAGGACGACCTGGCGACATTGTGGACACATTTGGTCATCCAAAGCTACTGGCGGCATCCACATGGCAATCCCAAGTGGAGCAGGCCTTGCCAGTGGTCCAAAAGCTGTTGCACAACGACGCACCGCTAACGATGAGTAATCTGAGTTACATGAACGATTTGCTGTACGAGAGATGTGAAGATTTGCACGATCGCCTTCTGGACATTGGCCAGGCGCTGGTGGAGAAGAAACTGGGCGCTAAGGGGGCGTCCGAGTGCAGTTGGTATCCCCAGGATCGGCACACGCTGGACGCACTGCACGTTCTGCATGCCGTGGGCATGATTCATTCCGACGATGATGGACCTCTGGATGCCCACTCCGCCCTGCTCGCCGTGCTGGATACTGATGAAAAGTTTCTGGCTCTTAACTTCTCCCAGATCAAGTCAACCAGCATTTTCCCAGGCCAAGTTGTATTGGCCAAGGGCTTCATACCCAGGGGCGATACCTTTGTGGTGGAAGAGATTTTCACGGATCGTAAACTGACGCCACCACCACCACTCAAGGTGGACCGCGAAGTGCAGTTCGTAGTCGCTGCAGGACCATATA
This sequence comes from Drosophila recens, assembly GCA_037043495.1. Classification (NCBI taxonomy): domain Eukaryota; kingdom Metazoa; phylum Arthropoda; class Insecta; order Diptera; family Drosophilidae; genus Drosophila; species Drosophila recens. The sequence goes on from JBAMBJ010001550.1 coordinate 6,586, forward strand.
CACACAGCACGGATCTGTTCTACGATCGGATGCATGATCTGCTCAAATACCTAAAGGATCACAGACCCGATGTGCTGCTCTTGACGGGGCCATTTGTGGACGCGGAGCACACTCTCGTCGGGGAGCTGGCCGAGGCCTTCGACTATTTCTTTGAGAAGATGATTGCAGGCGTCATGGAGGTGGTGGGCAGCAACACCACAGTGCTGCTGGTCAGCAGCCAGAAGGATGCAATGGCACCTGCCGTTTATCCAACGCCACCGTACACACTGCGCAAGACGTATCCCAATTTGCATCTGCTGGCCGATCCCTCGTTGGTCGATCTGGACGGCATCACGTTGGGCGTGAGCTCCACAGACGTGCTCGATCATTTGCTGAGCCACGAGTTCGCCACCAATGCAGGCGAGCGCATGCATCGTGCGATCAATCATCTGTTCAACCAGGGATCCTTCTATCCCATTTGCCCGCCGGCGGATGAGAACATGTCCTACGACTCGCATCTCGCCCAGAAGTATGCACAGCTCAAGCAGCTGCCCAACGTGCTGATCCTGCCCAGTGATCAACGGCACTTTATACGCGTGGTCAACGACTGCCTGGTCATCAATCCGGGTCGACTAGCTCACAACAAAGGCGGCACCTTTGCCCGTTTCCTGGTCACGCCTACTGCTCCCACGGCTGCAACGAAGGCGCCCAACATGTTCAACAGCGTCGCCTGTCAAATACAACGTATTTAAACATAAATAAACTGTTTTAAGTTTTAAAATAAATATTGCAAATTAGCAATTATTTTCAAATTTATATTCTAAAGTTACAAAATAACAATTATTTTTAATTTTTATTAAAAAATCAAAAGAAGTTATTTAAATTCAATTTTAAATAAAAAGTTGTGAAATAACACTTATTTCCGATTTTTTCAACAAAAATAAAAAAGTAGAGTTATTTTTTATTTTTATTTTAAAAGTTGCAATTAAGTATTCCGTAACTTTTATTCAAAAATAAAAGTTAAGTTTAATATCGTTTGAGCCAAGTGGTACATTGTTGATCTATGATTCGAGACCTTTCATCACATCACATGTCCTTTAAGGACGAATTTGAGGTAGAAGACAACATGAAATATAATAGAAGATATTGTATTTGATTTTTTCTTCTATATTCTGTTGCAGTGATATATGCATTTGATTGGGTAAATTTGTATGGACTAAAATATTTGCACCAAGCAGTTGTCAAAATTGTAATCTACGACGAATTCTAAGAAGGTTTGCCCAAGGAACCATGGGTCTAAAATCAAATTCGAGCTTCCGATATTTAACGAGAAACTTTTCGTATCTTATTGTCATTTTAAAAGCGAGTGCATAAAAAATATTTTGTTTCACTTATTATTATTTCAAGAAATTTAAAATTTTTTCAAAAAGTTAAAATAAAATAAAAAACTTAATTTTATTTTTAAGTTTTTTAAATTCAAAATACAAATTTTATAAACATAAAATTACAAAAATTGGCGTTAACTTGAATTTGACCGTTAATTTACGCCCTTTTTAGGGCAACGCCCACTCTTATTTTTTTTCCAAAAATGCTTTGAAGTATTGAGAATATGTAGTTCAAGTTTCAACCCGATATTTCACCTAGTTCAAAAGTTGCAGATGTTTGCCAAATACAAAATAGGTACAAAATACAAACAAATTTTGTACCATTTTATATGTATTTTGTACAAATGTTGGTGTTTACCATTTTACTGTAGCATATTTCCTTCACATAGATTTTTTTAGTTGAAATTACCATTCATAACTCTTATTTGCAGTCCCTGAAATAAACCAAATCGTAATGAAATCATTTTTAAAGCGTTTATTCATTTAGGTTTTGTAGTTTACAGCTAACAGTAGGAAATGATTTCTAAACGTATTACATATTCTTCGTATTGTACTCTCTATACTATAAAATGTGTAAGTGTATCGTGGTAGTGTGTGTTTGTGTGTGTGTGTGTGTGTAGGTGTGGATTCCACTATGTCGAACTCAATTCGAAAGTTAGTGAAGTAATGTTCGCATAAAACTAAAAACTTTATTGTATATTTTAACTATACAAAAAATACTGCATGAAACGTGTACAATATAATCCTAAGCAAACCTCAATTGTTTGCAGATATAATTCCTGTTTTACTTCTTCGTCTTCTCCTTTTAAGTATCTGCGCGCCACGATTAAGTTAGTTCCGCCCCCGCCCCAATTCTTGGTTTCGTGGAGCTGCCAACTACGACCGCCACGGCGGCCGTCCAACAAGTTTTAGTTGTTGGGCTCCTGCTTGTATTGTTATTGCCGATTGTTGACGCCCTCTGGGTTGTGGAGGCCACCACCTGGACCGCCGCCCATGCTGTGCTCCATGTTCTTGACGATCACATAGTTGGTCATGTGATTGATCGCTTCATCCTGCAGCCTTTCCGGCCAGCGTTTCATGTACGATTTAATAAAGTCACTAAATGTATCCACCTTATCTGGCGTGCTCTTGTGTGTGTCGACAATGTTTTTCACAATATCGACAAATTTGTCATAATCTTCGTGGGACTTTTTGATTTTATTATAGTTGGGCACACCGCCATTGGTGTTCCCACCCGGCCCGGCTCCACTAGCGCCTGCCGCATTCTGCATCTGCTGCTCCATATTGCTGTCGGCCAGCCGCGCCGAGGCAGCAGCTGCAACCGCTGCCACCGCCGCTGAGGAGGCCATGAAATTGTCCACATTGCCCGAATTGGGCGGCGGCTGGGAGTGGTCCATAAAGTGGCGATGCATGCCGTACTCCGTTCTGCAAGAGGAGTCAATTAAATGAGTCAATATATTGATGTGATACATGATTTATTTCACATACTTGTAGAACCCCTCCGCGTTGTTGCTGTTGAACTCTTGTTGAGACATTGGATTTTTCCAAACTGGCGACTCGGATGTGGAAGGTAAGCTGCTCGCATTCGAGGAGCTCGTCATGCGTTTATCTCTGTGGGAATGGAAATGAATCCGATTTTACTATTTGAACTTTCAATTTGATTCAGTTGCTACTCACTTGTAACCGGTGTGTGCGGCCAAACTCTTAAACACATCATCCACTTGACTGTAGAACTTCCACGTGCTGATTATGCCCGTTGTCTCAAATGTCTTTTGCTCCTGTCTATAACGCTGTGTTAGATTATTCACCTTGAAGTGTACTTCCAGCGCGGTAACGGGTACGCCAAGACCCGTCAGCTGCAACACAAATTAACAATTGTTAATCCATCAAAATAGTTACACAACATGTACTATCATTATTAAATACAATTACATTTCTTAAATATTAATCGATCGCTTAGTCAGAAAAAAACGTGGTTTACGAAGGAAACTACAATATCATGCTTAAACCTTTTAAACGGAGATTAAATTTGTTGATTTCAAATTAGATGGAATTCTATTAGAAGTTATTCCTTTTTCTAACTTAATGAATAAAAAATATTTTAAAATAAATCTTGCCCCTTCGCCCACAAATAAAAAAAATTATTTCAAAGCTGAAGCTAGAAAATTGGCACACGTGATAAGTAAATTGGGGTCAATGTGCCTAGATAATGTCATTACCACGACCCACTCCTTTCTTCCACAAATTAAAAAAAAAATCATCCAAGAGAAACAATTTTAGGCTGGGAAAGGAAAAACAAGAAGAAAGGTACAGCGCTTTAAGATTTTTTTTATATGTATGACTGTCCAGTACATTGCTAGACCCTGTACTAAAAATGTATGTCTTACGTAGGATGAAGTTTGTTTTAGAATTTCACAGTTTCCGTCCCTGCTTTTCAAAAAAAATAAATAGTCGAATCACAAAGGCGAGTTACAGCTTTAAATTTTGGTACATAGAAAAATCTTGTTGTAAACTAAAAATTTTATAGTAATACGATAATAAACTCTGAAGATATTCAGAACACAATTTAAACACAAAATACATCTCAGAAGGTCGGGTTCACTATAGAGTTTTCGAATGACATTGAAAATAATTTGAGTTTTAGATAGATTTAAATTATTTTATTAATCTTACGAGGATATCTTAAGTTTTTAATTGCTTAGATATGTTCCAAAGTCAGATCTCGAGCCAGTTAAACCCCATTGGACGTTTAAGGTGACGCCAAAATTTTATTATACGAGTATTAAATCCATTGTGTATACATGGAACCCATTTAAATGATTCAAAAACTTAGCTTATTTGAATAATAAACATTAGCATTATTTTCCATTAAGTTGGATACTCACTTGCTTGGCCATAGCCACATAAAGGTGTCCATTTCGTTTAATTGTGCGCAATTCATAGGCGCAAACTTTCCATAGTTTAATTAGCTCTAATACTCCACTATCCTCCCATTGTCGGCGCTTTTTGTTGAATTTTTCATACTATACACAGGTCGATTCAAATGAAAAGAAAAATAAAATTATAACTTTGTTGGAGAGTTATTTGCGCTGTTGCATACTTACAGGCATTTCACATGGGTCTCATTCGCGACAAACGGTTGCCCAACAAAATTCGGCTGCCAATTGGAGTTGGACATGGAGCAAGCTAATCAGTAGGAAAACATATTTGCACCTGGCACCCGCACCTGTAACGATTATAATTATTGGAAAATGTTAATTTTATTAAATAAAAACCCGAAGAATATTAAATATAACTATTGAATTTTAACTATATTTAAAATTGAGCAACATTGAAGCAATTTAAGTAGGGTATGTGAAAGTCGTGCACTCTTTAATTGTTATCCTGACATATGCTAACATATTACAAGCACACCTGACAAATGCCAAATATAATTTAAATTTTCATGCATCTCGATATAAATAAAAACTAATTTAATCGATAAAAGCACTTAGAGGGAATTACAGACAGCACCTGTTTGATTAATAATGAAATTAATATATAGTATGCACTATAATTATCTAAGAACGTATAATATTGTATGTTTTAGCCGCGCAGTCACAAACATCAACAAATTGCATTGCGGTTTAGATTTACGCACACGTGAACATATGCACACACATAAGTATTAGACAGTTGCATGTAAATTATCATTAAGCTGTAAATATACCGGCAAACATACAGACACACACACATACACACACACACACCGGCTAACACTTGCAGGTAAACAAAAGGTAAATGCAAGGTGTAAATTGCACGTACAACAATGCGAAGAAGCTAACGCGACGGCGACTAAAGTTGTACTGAAGCGGTATTTCAAGTATACAAAAGCTGCGGCCACTGAGGCAAATGAAGATGCTACTACAAGAGCAGAAGCAGCAGCAACAACAACAACAACAGCAGCAGCAGCGACGACGACGACGCGACGCGACGTTGACTGGCAAACCGCCGACGCGGTCGCTGCTACTTTGGCACTTGCTGCCCCTCAATTGATGGGGCCAACAACAGCAGCAACAACATCATCATGCTGCGGGGTCGAGAGATGGTTACTTTTCTTGAATACACACACGCGTACAACTTTTTTCCCTTTTGCGAGAAATGAAGATACAAATATGTATATATACACACTCAGATACATTGATGTGCACACACGCAGGTACATACTTTTCCTTGCTATGCGATTACAGCAAATGCAATTTCAATACTCATTAAGCAGACCATCAGCAGCTGGGCGCGCAACACAGTCACAGTGGCAACACAACACAAGCAAACACTAAACTTAATAATAAGTTAAATAATTTAATTTTAATTATCTTCTTGAAGAACACACACACGAAAAACGTAGTTAGCAGCTCAGTTCGAGATATTTACCAACACTAATCATGGCAAAACGTACACGACCATAATGACGTTGTTCAAGCGAGATAGCAGCAGCGCGCGCAACATGGTGTGAACGGTGCAGCTAGAGTTTCATTTACAATTGAGCGTTGCCAGCTAGTCAAAAAATGTGCACAAAATTTCAAAAAACATAAACATAAAATAATTTTTAAAACGAAGCCAAGTTTGCTTCTGATGTGTTGAATAAATTAAAAAGAAACAATTGAATACTATAAAGAAACAGAGGATTTATATTATTTTGAGAACTGCCCGTTCTGCAATGTTATCAAATGTATGAACCAACCACGCCCACTGCGAGCTTAAATGAGTAATGATTTCAGCTGAGCGTTCTAGCTGGATTTCAGGCATGAACATGACCATGTAATTTATCTAAAGCGCGCCACTCGGTGGCAGCAGCAGCTCGTTAAGGCGAGCAAAGCAAACGCATTATCATCATCATCAACTGCGACTGTAGGAACACTATGTATGTATGTACATATGTATGTATGAGTGAGTGGGTACCCCCTCCTCAATGATGCGCAACTGCTTTTGTTGGCGCGCGCACTCGCAAGCACATACACACTCACACAAACATGCCCGTACGGTCATCATCATTAGGTTGGAATAACGCAAGAGCAGCGGCAGCCCCCCAAAACCAACACACACGCATACATATACATTCAACTAAATGCGAACGTCATTAGCGTCGGCTAAATAACAAAAAATGATAATGTTGCTCTTTCGTTTGTCGTTGTCGTTGGCGGCGACGTCGTCGTCATCAGCGTTGGTAATCATCATTATATTTTACATAGAATGAACTTTGTTAAAAACGCCTCTTTGGATGACGAGCTGAACTAAAAAGGTCACTCGTTCTGGCATATTGACATTTATTCAGAGATAAGCCTGAAGGGCGATCCTGGAATGTGTTGCTCGCCCCACTTGGCCACAATAATGTAATTTCCAGGGTCTCGCACCTGGTACATTACGCGGTAGACATTGCGGCCCACATGCTTGACCACGACCTCCTCGCAAGGGCCTTGAGATCCCAGGATGCCCACAAACAGCATATCACTACCAGCGGAGCTGCCATCCACAGTGAACTCGTTGCGCTCGAGAAGATTAATGTGGGTCAAGCCCAAGCCACGACTGTGCACTTTGCTGGCATCTGAGTCGAAGATGGGCACTGCAAAGAGAGAGGTTATTAAACGATACCTCAGGGGAATTCCAAATGTTCAAAAACAAAGACAAAGAAACTATGAAGATTATTTCAAGAAACCAATAAGGGATCAAAAAAATTAAGCATAAGCTTCAAATTTAGAATAAAAGAATTAAGAAAAATCAAGTTTATTAATATAAGGATTGAAAGTTTTATTTAAAAAAAATAATATATAAAATAAGCATTATTGGAGCGCATACTAAAGTGATCCTAGAAGATTTTAAGCAAAATTTATAACATTATTTAAATTTTTTTCGGCTGCTTTTTTTATTATTTAGAGCTGAAACTTATTTAAAATATTCAAAATTAGTAGAAAGAAAAACAAGGGCCAAAAATTGGACGACTTTTAAAAAAACTTTTTTGAGTTCGGACTGTAGTAATTTTTAGTCTCTCATGATTTTCTGAATTCTAGGACTCTTTTTAATTTTAAAAATTGTAATTACAATTTTCTATTATTGTGTTCCTAACTTTTTGTTTGGTTTTCTTAATATTCTTTGTCAAAATTTCTAAAGCAAATTCGCATGTAAATTAATGTTTAAGAGATACTCACTTGCTGGAGTTGACGAGGCTGCCTCGATAGTTGCTTCCGCTGGAGCGGCTCCGGCAATAGTTACGATGATGTACGGCGATTTGGGCAATGGGACGGAATTACATTTGATGTGGACTTTGTAGAGTCCCGCCTGTGTCAGGTGGCATTGCACCTGAAAGCGTTCTGGATCCAGTTGTTCCAGATGCAGTGCCGGTCCATGTTGTCCACTGGGATTCTCGAGGCGCACATCAAAGTTGCCCTTCACCCCGTTGCGTTTGATAATGAAGCTCACCGTGGAATTGATGCGCACGGCGCCGCTGGGCAAATGCAGCAGCTGCACCTTCCCAGCATCGGTCAACTCGGGTGCAATGTAAACCTGTGGCGGTTCTGTGGGATACGCATCTGTGGATAAGTGTTTACAGTTTATAAATAGACACATTTACTCCCCATCTTTACTTCCGCATGTGCAGCACTCACCAGCGTCGGGCGTGCGCTGATATCTGCCAAAAATACAAGCACTCTCCGGGTTATTACCATCGCTGCCATCGCCTATGGCCTGGCCCAATGAACCCGCTGCGTTTGTATTCAAACGAATCTCCTGCGACACTTTAAACATGCCACAAATGCTTCAAATAGCAAAACAACAAATCACTTAAATGGTTTCTCAAATATTTGCGCTGAATTTCCGACAAAATTATTTTGGTTTCTGATTGCTCTGACGTCGCTTTGGTTATGTCTTTGCCGTTCCTATTCCTTGATCAGACTGAGTCTATAGTTTTTTGCTCTCTCTTCTTCAATACACATTGTGGAGCAAAACGCTCTTGAAATTCTCAATATATTCCATACACTCGCTGTTTAGATCATATGAGTATGTATATTATGTAGATAACGCAAACATGGGAGCATGCTCCAAGATGCAAATGTTTATGATCTTCGATGGGCATCATGCCAAACACAAAAAACTCAAATACAGCCAAATTAATAGAGAGCGTTTTCTGAATACATTTATCATTTATTTGAAGGCATCGTAAGTCGATGGATTAAAAGCGTGTAATTAATTTTTACATTTTATCAAATTTTTCAAAATTATGCTATTTTTGATTAAAAAAATAAGAGACTATTTTTATATACTTAGTTGTTTCACTTTTATTCATTTAAATGCGACACATAATTTATAATTATTATTATCAATACAATACAATAATGTAGTTAATAATGCAAATAGTCGGAAATAGTCGGACGAATTGTGGATAGTATGTTGATCAGCAGCAACAGCCGAGTCTAGATCTCAGAGACTATAAGAGCTAGAGCAACCAAATTTTAGCACACAGACTTCTATAAGCCGCACGCAGATCAAGTTTGTTTCAAATTTTTGCCACGCCCCTTTCCACCTCCGTAAATCGCGAAGATCCACCACACGCACAGTTTTCAAGATATTAGGATTTTTTTACTAATTAACGTTAACTACTATTATTACCTATCATCCTACTAAATCGTAACAAAATCGGACAAGTAGAAAGATGGTAATGACTGATTAAAGTTTTTTTTTTTATCAATGTAAGTGCCTAAAACTATGCAATTAAAATAAGTAAGGGGTGTCCCATAGTCGGGAGGTCGACTATACCTTTTCCACGTGTTTTTTAAATATATCCGAGCATAATAACGTAAATATTATATAGGTCTACAAGAAATATGTGTACAATGCACTATTAAAAAGTACCTTTATAAAGTGTTACCTTAAATAAATGTAGCAGTTATGGATCCCAGTAAGTGCTATACTGTACCCACATATTAGTGCTGATAATAACACTTCTATTTCACTTTTTCACTTAAATTTCATGTTTATTTAAAGTTGTAATGAAACCCTATATGCAATTCAACTTAAGTGATCTTAGGCAGTTAGATGATCTCAATATTCTGGATGGAACTCTACTATATGGATTATTAATAATGGAGTTTTGTGAAAAAATAAAAAGATTTTAATAATTAAATATCTTTTTTTTATTTTTCGACAAAATATGATAATAATGGAATTGCGATCATAAACGCAATTGGAGTTTCAGAATTTAATTTTTTTTTTTTTGTGAAGCACCGTATCTGAGCACTCAGATTATCTGCTATCCTTGAAACATATTTTGATAGTTGTTTTACTTATTTGCTGATCTTACTGGAAATTTTATATTTAAATTAATTTATGAATTGTCTGTAGATGTGCACGATTTACTGCAAATAGTCGCAAATATGTTTAAGCTATTGCATGTCGCAGTCAAATAAAATTTAAAATATATATAACAAATTTAAAACCATGTACCGCTCAGTTATACATGTATATATTGGTTCTTTTAGCAACTGTTCTGGTTAAGATCAAGGTCACCAACTGCTGCGCCCAAATTGCGGGCATTTTATCAAGTAATTTAATCTTATAATTAACTCTCGTCGCGATTGTTAAGGAAACTATTTAACCAACCCATAGGACATCTATTTAGAGCTCATGTGGCGCCCTTAATATCATATCCACATTGAAGATAGTGATACAAACTTGGATAGACTGTAATATCTGTATTGCTCAGATGACCCAGATCATAGAGAAGTGCATAGATCTTGAAAAGAAATTCAAATTTTGATTATTAAATGACATACCTATAGGAAGATAGATCACTTACGTTCTCTGTAATTTTCAGATTCTTGATAGCCTCGGTGCGCATCTGTTGCCAGGTATGACGAAGGCGTTCCTCCGCCTCCGATATAAACCCAGGCGACCAGTGCTCCCTCAGCCGATACATATTCTGTCGAGTCTTCTCACGCACACAACGTGGCGGAAGAGTGCGTTTGCGCCTGTTGTTTGCCTGCAACAGCAGCTGCTCCTGCTTTGCCCTCTTCTCCTCGATCTGTAAACGCATTTTACGTGCCAGATCCTCACGTTTCTTGCTGGCGGCCGTTTCTTGAAAAATGGACACCTGATTTGTCTGACTGTAGAACTTGCAGTAGTAGGTCATCCGGCTGGGATCTGAAGGTGGCATGATTTTCCTGAAATTCCCCATATGACTTTCTTCCCAGGCAACTTGCTGAGCGAGTGATCCGATCTCGGGCTGCTCCACTGGAGGATTTCGCTCGTTATTCGCGGTTTTGGCTGCACCAGCAACTGCACGCGGACGAAGCAGGCTGTAAGAGTTAAAATAATAATTTAATCAGGTCATAGATAAGACAGGAAAGCCGATACCCTTGCAAAGTACAACACTTAATTTTAGACTATAGCAGGTATATAATAAATATGAATCAATCTCACAATCAGACCTGTTTCGGCTTCGGCTTTTACTTTTGCCTCGATTTTCGAAATGGAGTTTCTTTATCAGGGTCTAATATTTCGGAATAATTCTGTGGATTCATTAACCGAGACTATGTATATCCGTTAACCGGAATTTACCGATTGAAATGGAACCAAAATTCGAACTTCGCCGAAACCGTAACTGATACCGAAACAAATTTCTTTTGGATACCCATATAAAAAAAAGTGAAAAGTGCCTGATAGTAATCTGATTGTGAGATTGATCAAAATATTATTAGAGACTACGAAATTCAACCAGATATCAAGCTTGGTAAAAGTATATAAGACTAATGTAGCAAGCAGCAACAAAGCATTTCACACTTTGAGCTGATTTTTAGCAATGGCAGCTATATAATATTTTGGACTAACGTCAAGCTATGAAAACTGAGTACCAAGTTTGGACAATAACATGCGATCTGACGGTCTATATCAGAGGCTATATCGACTCTGCTCGTCGTCCTGACTAAAAATATAATAAACACTTTATGGCGTCTACCACATAATTTTTAATGCGCTAATACATTTCTGAAGAGAATTATGGTGAGGTTTAATAATTTGGAAAAACTTACGAGTCGCCCTTGGACTTGAGGAGACGCTGCTTGACACGTTTGCGATCCTCGCGCATGATTACCTTCTTATCCGCCAGCACGGTGCTGACCAAAGACAAGGTGTCCCTGATGAGTGGCCGTTTGACCTCTCGATCCACCTGCTCGTTTGTGTGAAAGCTGGGCGAGTGATTCACCTCGAGGATGTATGGCTTCAGTTTCCAGTCGACCAATATGTCAAAGCCCAAGATCTCGAAGCACGCCTGAATCGTATCATGACCCGGAAAGCAGGCATGATAATTATGCTTTAGCACAGGCCAGGCACCCAGAACGGTCTTGATGATGACATCGTCGACATTGGCCCAGAACTCATTAACGTCATAGTTATGCCTGGTCATCCAATTGTTAATTGCACTCAGCTTTCGCTTGCTGCCACAGTCATCGTTGTCACAGAGATCGTATTGAGAGTTGCGCTTGTTAACCGAATAGTTGGTCAGGTGCATGTAGAGATCATTGGCATTCCCGGGCGAAGGCTCAACATATTTATTCGTCGCAAATCGTGCCAATCCCTCATTATACACATAGATGCGCAGTGGATCCACCGACGTAATCAACGTATAAACTCGCAGGTCGAACTTGTAACCATCAATAAGTAGCGGCTGGAATTTGGATTATGCGTTTTGAAATAAATATGTATATTCAATATATACAATGTGGAACATGTAAGAATTGCAACCTACTCGATGCACATACGTCTGGCAGATGAGACGCTCGTTGGGTCCAATTGTCTTCAGGTCATTGGTAAGCCATATGCCGCGTCCCTGAGCACCCGAGTCCGGCTTTAAGATGAAGGTGCGCTTGTGATTCATTGCATAGGTCATGGCATCGCCGTAGCTGCAAGTTTAGGATGATCTCTAAATTATGTCGTTGTCTAGGCGCTCACTTACTCTGCCGGCAGCATCCAGGTTTTGGGAAATATCTTGTAATCATGCGGATACAATTTGAGCATGCGATTCAGATTGCGGGAGAGCAAATCCTTGCGACAGATCTCGATCATACCTGGAAAATGATTAATTTGCTGGAAACGTTTCATGTTCTTGAACAACTCCACGCCAGGAAACGAATCGGACCACAGAATGTTCCACAGTTTTGACTCCTTAACCAGCTTGTATCCCAACAGCTTGGATATTCTTCCAATCATCGCATATCGTGAGTTGGACACACAAATTGTGCTCTTGGAATCACTGCGGGATGGTAAGGAAATAGTTTAGCAGGAACAATAAGTCAGAATGTTGTGAGTGCATACAAATTTTCTACCATTTTATATTTTTTTTGTATGCGTGTTTAGAATGACAAAAAGATACGAAAAGTTTCTCGTCAAAAATCGGAAGCTCGAAATTGATTTTAGACCCACGGTTTCTTGGGCAAATCTTCTTAGAATCGTCGTAGATTACGAAATTGACCACCACTTGGTGCATTTTTTTAGTCCATACAAATTGACCCACTCTAATGTTCGTACTTGAATTTATACTGTTCTATTCTTAAAATTTTAAAACTGTTGTCTACTATTATTCTTTAATTAAGTATGAAACGATCTCAACTGATTTAAGCCCAAAAAGGTTACTTCCAGATAAAATCTTTCTATTAAATGGTATTTAATTTTGCTATTTCGTGCGATTAAATTTCAACTTGTCAATTTTCAAAATTGAAACGAACTTAGAAATGTACATTTTTGGATAAGCTAAAAATTTTTGTGCCCATAAACTAGTATGATCCGATCTTTTACAGACTTAAATTAATCCCAAAACGCACTTTAAGTATCCCAGAAAATCTTGAGATTTTCGGGATTCCGAAAAACGATCTTGAAAATTGAGTTAATAAGCCGAAAGCAATTTGGTCATCCTTATAATATATTCGTTGCAAAGCTCAAGATAAAGTATAGCTATAAAATTACTCTTGTAACTTGTTTTCAAGGTATCCAAAATTTTAAATCAAATTTCATCTGATTATACGAGTGTAAAAGGAGTCTTCATCCCAAAATAAGTGTTTCTAGTTCTTACCATTACTGAGATCTATTTGGGTTATACAGACGGCCTGACGGACGGAGCTGTTGATCAAGTACGCCATCTACTGCCTGTTACATACTGAGCACAAATATGATTCACCCCTGGCACAAGGCATAAAAATAAGGAAGGATGAATGAAACTTACACCAATGCCGGTCCATCCGATGGACGAGTTAATCCGGATTCTATTCGTCCTGAACATGCCACACGATAGCGCAATTTATTTAACTCTATAAACCCATCAACCTCAGCATCGTTGTCCGCTTCGGCAGCCTTCACGGGCTTGAATCCCTTGCTACGTGCGCTGGGCAACTCGTCAGCTTTTTTCTTGATCACCTTTGACTTTCCACCTGAGCTTTTGCGGCGCGAAGGGGCCGTCGGTTGCCTGGTGGGTGATGATGGCGGTGACCAGGTCAAGTCAACGTCGCGAGTGCATTGGGACTCGGAAAGTGCCATTTCAACGCCACGCAGAGCCGGAGTCCGCAAACTCCGTTGCTCTCGATCTTTTCGTATTTTCTCTTTTGAGAAGTGGCGCAGCTCTTGAATTCGTTTGTAAAACTTAGAATTTTTCAAATTCATTGCTTATAAGTCGGAAAAAAAATTAAGTTGTCCTGTGTTTTTTATATAAAATGAAATTGTAAACAAAATATATACGCTCGTTTTTTTCGATGAGACAGGCACAAATGACAGCAATGACGCTAGAATCAAAATCTAATGCCAAATGTCATCTGCCGGAAAGGAATATCCAGTAAAATCGTATGATCCCTGTTTAACACATTAAGAGCAACTATTCGAATTCTCATTAAAAATTCCTTAGAAGACATTACTGGTGACAATAGTAGCCATTAGACGGCTAAAATCGTTTTTGGTTACTAAAATAAAGTTTATGATTTCAAACAGCATAAAATTACGAGATTTATGTGAATTTCCCGAAGTTTTTCTTGCTGTTACATCCACCCAAATTTTGATCAGATCATCAATTTTTTCGGGGTTAAATGTTTAAATAATTTCCTGAGAAGGAAATTGGACAGTCAAGCATTCAAAATAATTTTTATTATTATTTTAAATATGAATTTTAATCTCATTTAATAGATCTTTTGTTTTAAAATTAGGAAATGTGTGTAAAGTATGTATTCTTTTATGTTGTTAAGGTTAGTTAAACAAAAAAACACTAAATCTGTGCTGCATAAACGTTTCTGAAATAAAATTGTAAAAGTGTAGCTGAAAAATGTAAACAAGAAATTGAGTTTTTTAATATTTAATGACTATTATTTTTTGTCCGAAGACCAAAAGCTTTAATTAACAATACAAAACAAAATGTTGCTGTTAACAATATTAAAAAAATTAATGTTTATATCATCAATTACTTAGGCATACACATATAACAAAGTTTGTATAAAATAAACATTGGAATGCATTTCTTTAATAGCATACGAATCTAAAAATCGCTGTCGAATGTCTTGAATCTCTTTACAACTTCATCCATAGATGGTCTATGCAGAGAGTTGGATGCGGCACACTTTAGACCGACTTCTATGGCACACAAGCATTTATCCAGTTCCTCGCCCATTGGTGTCACGAGATGTTTATCAAATATTTCGAAGCGATTTTCATGCGGTTGCTGGCAACTTTCTTTAACGGATTTAAGCAGAAGTTGCTGATCGTTCTGTAAAGTACATTCGGCCATGAGGCGACCAGTAAACACTTCTAGCAATACAACGCCAAAACTATAGATGTCCACACCAGTGCTCAGTTTTCTAGAGCTGAGAAACTCTGGTGGCAAATAAATTCTTGTGCCAAAGACTTTTGCCACTTCCATGACCGCATCAATGGACTTGGGACCTTCACGGGCCAATCCAAAGTCCCCAATCTTGGGCTGTAGGCAGTGATCTAGCAGAATATTGGCGGGCTTAATGTCCCCGTGTATGAGCGGCTTTGTGCGCGCCGTGTGTAGAAAATAGATGCCTCTGTAGGGGATCGAAACGAGCATTAATTAGACAGTCTATAGGGACAGTAATTGATAAGCCACTTACTTGGCGGTGCCCAAGGCTATAGACAAGCGCTGCTGCCATGACAATGGACTCTTTGAGTTGCGCACTCTTAGCCTGAAGTCCAGTGAGCCACCCTTCATCAGTTGATACACCAGGCAGGGCTTCTCTCCATTAATGCTATAGCCGTAGAGAGCTAGAATGTTGTCATGTCGAAGGGTATTCAAGTATTTCAGCTCATTGTAGCTCTGCTGCAGATGTACTTGTCTTTTATTGCTATGCTTATGCTTGTAATTCATAGCTTTAATGGCCACATCGGTATTTTTAAACTCCCCCTTGAAGACTTCCCCAAAGCCACCGTGGCCCAGTTTATTCTCGGGGCTCCAGTTACCTGTTGCTTGAACTAACTCGTCGTAATCGATTTCTAGCAACGACTGGGCGGCACGATGAACACTGCTGACATGAATGTCATCTGGAGATTCTAGGCTGTTACTATTGTAACTATCATTAACATTGTTATTGGATCGGGTACTCGGCGGCTCTCGCTGCTCGCTGACAGTATCTTCACACTTCTGTATATATTTGTGGAGCTTAACATCCACAGTATCTTTTATAATCAGCATAGCACTGCGAAGTTTATTACTGAAATACAGAGAAATTTAAAAAACCATAAAGAACGTTAATCTCTTTTGCAGATACATATTTATAAAATTTTGCTAATTTTTCAAGGAGCAACAGCTTTTCTTACTTCATGTTGATTTATTTCTATTATTTCTTATGGAACCTATACGATATATAAATTTCTGATTCGTTTGCTTCCGACTTTAAACTATTTGAAAAGTTTTGATCCGCAATAATGTAAATTATATTACATTATTATATTGTTATATTTTTTTACCTGTCTATTTTATGATAAAATACTGATCTGATCAAGCAATTTCATAAAGATATCTTAAAAAAAATTAGGGCCTAGCATAGAAACTAGCACAGAGAACAGTCCGAAATGGTAATGCTGATCAAGGAAATATATTTTTTGTTGACTACCATAAAAACAGACGGACAGAGCACAGTCCGACGTGGTAGTCCTGATCAAGAATATATATGTATATATGTTGGGGTCTGTCACGCCTCATTTAGTGCGTTGCACACTTCTGGGCATAATTACGACAAGCGTGTAAAAAGATTTAGCAACAGGTTGTAATTGTGACTCACTTGTGTAAAAGTGCAAACAGTGTGTTCACCGTGTGATTGTATTGGCCGCCCCAAATGTTGAGGAATTCGTTCGTAGGCGACTGACCAAGCAAACTCTGGTTTTGTATGTATTGCACATCACTGGGATACAGTTTAACGAAAGCCGCTAACTTCCTCCATACATCCAGCGAGTCCAAATGCTCGCAAAGCTCGTCACGCACAGGCGCTGGCAACAGAGCAATGGGCATGGAGTTGTCTTCTCCAGCCGATCTTGTGGAGCTTCCTCTGGCCTTCTCTGGTGCTGCCGCGTTCATCTTGCCAGAAAGGCCGACTTTTACTGATAACAGGATGATCCCCAGGCCAGAAATTATATGATCTGTTCTTTGATACACTTGTTACTCTGGAAAAACCCAATTCGGTTTACAGAAGTGTTGGGATGAGTGAGTGAACAAAAAAAAGAGTTGCAACTATGCCCCAACATTGGCAAAGCAAGGTGGCAACCTTAGCTCCCAAACACGGTGGCAACCATCAACCCGCAGAGAAAACGTTTTTACGTTGGCTTAAGCCGCTTTGAGTTTACACGAGTACACTTAAATATTCTTTAAAAAGTCGCCAAATCAATTCTTGTTTAAATCGCCCTTCAATTGTATTTCATCTCAAACAAAAAAAAAGTTTTTGCTACATAAACTTGATTTTGACTTATCGCTCCTATGGCAGCTATATGTTTAAGATTTCCGATGTAAATTTAAAAACGAACTAAATCTGCACCCGGTATCCTGAAACGTACATACCAAATTTAAAGTCTATAGGTCTTAAAGTTTCTGAAACCGAAGTGTTCACACAGATTGACGGACATGGCTCAATCGATTCGACTGTTGATACTGATAAAGGATATATAGGATATACCTTATGGGGTCTGGGACGCCTCATTTGTTACACACATTTCACAAATCCATCTTTTTTACCCATTTTCGATGGCCACAGGGTATAAAAACGAAGCCTGACCAAAATGTGGATGGTAAACACAACACCTTTTTTAAAAGGTCTGACACGAGAAGATCCGATGCTGCGGCCTCCTCAGACGAGAAGCAACAACAAGCTCCAGAAGAACAACAAAAATTCTATAAAAAAAAAATAATAATAAAAAAAAAAACTTGAAATATTAATTCATGTTGAAATCATAATCTGAAATTAGATTTTAATCTTTCTAGGGCAATTTTTTATTGAGAAATTTTATCGAGCACGGCTCAAACTTATGTTTTTAGTACTTTAGCAGAGCCATTCAGCGAAATTCAAAGAGCTGCGCCTCCGATTTGTCAATATTTCTGCACTTAAAACATATACATATGTATGTACATATGTATATACATATTTAATTGTTTCTTGAAAATATATTTGTAATTTTTAAAATGTTTATTGAGAATATTTTGTTTTTAATAAAAGCCTTCATCAGTGTCATCTCCCGGCTTCTGGTCGAAGTTGGCGCATTTCGCAGCCTCGCCGCCGCGGACCTTGACATTATAGCAGACATTCTCCGCCTTCAGCATGCTCTGTCGCATGGTAGTAATCTTGCGCCACAACTCACGAGCACGTTGACAGTTTAGGCTGATGTAGCTGTAAATGGAATGCATTACATTGACCAGCTTTAAGCAGTATGACAATATACGAACCCAGTGTAAAACTGCTGCAAGGCCTTGCAGGTTTCCATGCAGGTGTCAGTGTCTCCGCTGCCCAGCGAGTTAATGCAGCGACGCATCAATTCCCCTGTCAAATCGGAAACTCCTAAGATATACTCAGTTGGATCAACGAAAAAGTGAAATTTCTGAGTAGCATTTGCTGGCACTTGGTCGCCAGATATTTGTGCTTCTCCTTCTTGTCCGGGCTCCACTTTGTTGGCGTCATCTTCATACTGCATAACCGACTGCAGGTCTGACCAATTCGATACTGATTTTGAGTGCTCACTGTTCTTGTCCTCGTTCTCCAAATACTCCATGTAAGTGTACGCCTCAATGAACTCCTGTAGGCCGGGAGAGTAGGCGGCGCGGAACTGATAAACATCTTGATCCCGCAACTCCTGAGCGATGGCCCGAAAGTTGACATCAATGAGCTTAGTCAGTCGCTGCTGTGCCTCCTCCAAGACTTTTGACTTGTTCTGCTTGCGCGAATCAATGGAATGCAAGAAGAATATAATGCGCTTCGATTCAATAGTGATGTCGCGGCTCAATTTTAATATACGCTCATGACGATCGTGTTTGCTATCCAACTCGCTGGCATAGTTGCGGAATGCTTGGACTACTGGATTCTGCTCGTCCAACTGTGCTTGACGCTTGCGTGGCGCATTGTTATTGCTTCGATATCCTTGATTTTTCGGCATTATTTCCTCTTTGTTGTTGAAGTGAAAAACCGGCAAACTTTCTGATATGTCGATTGAAGTGTGGCGTTGCCACTTCTTTTGTGCTACATGTAACCAGTGATGCCAAATATTTTCGAAAAAAAAGACAAAAAAGCTGAACAACTTAAAAAAGGCGAAAAAACATGCCAAACTATTTTCCTATATTATTTTTTAATTTAAAAGCTTTAAAACATCTTTAAAGATTTTTTTTTCGGTATTTTCTTTTTCATTGAACTTTGCCCATGGAACTGCAGAAGATAAAATATAAATATGCATATAGTTGAAAAATTTTATAATATATACATTTATAAAATTGTCAAAATAGCATTGAACGTGTCTATGTCTAGACGGTTCCTCAATTTAGTTTTTACCAAACTATCCTTTTTGGATTCAATTTAATTGAATCTAAAAAAACAGATTTTCGAATAAAAGATGTTTGAGATTTTTCCCGGCTGAAGCAGTTAAAACCAGACAAATCCATCCGAAAAAAGGCCAAATTGGCATCACTGCATATAACATCAGCTGAGCAATTTAATCGTTACCGGTTATCGATTGTCATAGCTGATGAGGCTGACAGCTTCAACTTGGTCGTGGCAATTATTTAGAACTTTTAATTTGTTTATTGAAAAGCGTATGTTGCCATGCATGACCCAGTAAGGAAACCATCGGTGTCCATTGGCACGACGAGCACAGCGGAAAAACTCTGCTTTGACAAAAATGAATTCATGAAGGTGAGCAACACAGATTACCATGTCAACAATTTTGACCTTAGCATAAATGTTGCAGGAAAATTTCTCGGTGGACGAGTTTCTTCACAAGAACCGCAATGCCCCGAGCCTGGAGCTGTTACGCGACAACCTTGGGCTCTACCTGAAAGGCCTGCGCGCAGCCATGATTGATTTAATTAACGAGGACTATGCTGATTTTGTCAATCTGAGTGCCAATTTGGTGGGTCTTGATCAGTCCATTGAAACTATACAGCGACCACTGGAGCAATTTCGTAGTGAAATTGAAGGCATACACGGCTTAATTGAGGAGAACGTTGTCGAATTGCGGGACCAGTTGGAGGAGAAACGCCAATTGCGAGAATGTCATCGAAGCTTGGAAAGTTTGAAAAAGGTCTATGAGATCTCTGCTAAGCTGGAAGAGCTGATCTCTCAAAAGCTGAGCGGTGAACAAAGTCCTCAGGCTGTGGACTTGGAACGTGCCGCCCTTGACTTAATACAATTGAAGTTTCACGAGAAACATTGCGCCACCCATCTGAATAACGGACATAAAGCTAAAATACGAAAGCTAGAAGAAAATGTGCATCAGCAGTTGCGTCGGTTTTTTAACGATTCACTGCAGCAGACACGCAACACATCCTCCGAGCACTTGGAGCGCTGCCTGCGCATCTACATAACATTGGATGCGTGTGGACAAGCGGAGCGAGTCTTTCGTGAGGATGTTGTGGCGCCTTACATGAGCGGCATTATTGGCGAGCAGCAACTGCAGAACTCGCCACAGGGGCTGGCTGGCATTTACAGCAAGATACTGAACTTTATATCGCTTCACATGACGGATCTGTTGCGTCTGACGCTGTACTCGGACAAGTTGAGTGGCTTCAACTTTGTCGTCAACAGCTACTGGGCAGATGTTGAAATGCGGCTGGAGTTGCATATGAACTCGATTTTTGCACCCGGAAACTCGGAGGTATTCTACGTCAAATACAAGTGCACACGCGACTTTCTCAGCAGAATTGAGGAGCTGCTGACCAGCAGGGATGAGCAAGCGGTAGCATTTTATCGCCAACATAAGCAGACCAAGAGTTTTGAAGCACGTTGGAATCTGCCCGTCTACTTCCAAATATGTTTTCAGGTAAGTTTCTTAAGTTAATCCATTTCCTGTTATTAAAAGTTGTTGATGCAGGAAATTGCCGGAGGATTTGAAGCCCAACTGGACCCGTTGCTTAAAGACGACACACTGAATTCTACCCCAGCGCTGAATGAATATCAATTGAAGCCCTTTAATGCTGCCAAGCAGGCATTGATACGTTGTTGGGCTGATGGCATCTATTTGCCTGAAGTTTTCCCCAAGTTCTATAAGCTGAACGTGCAAATTGTGCTGCGTCTATCTCGATGGATCGCAGATGTCATCACAGCATCGAAATCTAGCAACAGCTTTTCGAAAGTCTTCACGAGAAATCAACTTTTGATTTCCCTGCATGCCGACACGCGTAAATTCGAGGCCTACTTGCCAGAGCTGCAAAAGATCATTGTACAAGCGGCTCCAAAGACGCAGAACAATTTGTTATTCAACGACGTGCTGGGCAAGTCCATGGCCGACTTGGGCGATACACTGAACTCGCATTTGATCACCATGCAGACAACCCTTAAAGAACTTTTGATCGCCGAATGTGGCACAGAGAATGTTCGCCAGGTCAACGACTTGCCCCGATTGTATCGAAAAACAAATCGCGAAGTGCCCACGCGATGTTCGGGTTACGTTGAGCAAATGCTGAGGCCGGTCAAATCGTTTGCCGCTCAGCACGAATCGCAGCTGGGAGCGCTTGTGGTGGAGCAGATTCTCACGGAGGTCTGCAGTAACATAACCAAGGCGTAAGTTTTTCAAGCCATAAATCAGAGGTACATTTATCATTTCTGCTTACTTGACCACAGGTACTTTAACGTGGTTAGTGATGTGCTGACTTCTGTGCAGAAAACTGAAGAATCGTTGCGTCGGCTGCGCAACCTAAAGAGTGGCTCCGCATCCAACACTTCGGCAAGCAGCAATTCAAATGCCGTATCGGATGATGACAAGATTCGTCTGCAGTTGCGCGTAGATGTGGCCGCCTGGACTTTGGAACTGTCCAAGCTACACTTTCAGTCTACACAAATCGCAAAGCTGCAGGAGCTGTCGAAAATGGTCGAGGAGAGTATTAAGTCAAAGGATGGCACAGCTTAGTTGTTTAATTGCTATTAGTATAATTTCCAATTTATTGTTGTTAACCGATATCTACTATTTCTTTAGGCACAATTAGTATCGTAATGTATAATGTATATGTAAATTGTATATAATATATATATGTATATCATATATAAATGCATCAAATTTCACGCTCGGTATTTTTGTAAATACATCTTCAGAAATTTTCCATGAGTTAGTCGCTGTTCAAAAGAGATAAAAGAGATTACAATCATTTAGCAACCTTTCTTATAAAGGAACAACTCTTAACAGATAATTTTGGTAGAAACTCAAGCAAAATGCATGCTCAACAAATCAAACAGTTGCAATGTTCAGTGTGTACAGTGTAACATATCGTGGTTAGCAGGATAACGGAACTGGAGCGGGTAAGAAGTGCGGCTAAAACTACGCAAGCTTGCTTCAGCTACATTACAATTTGAGCTCCTCGGTCTCGGGCAATTTGCTGAAGAACCATTGCAAATGCTCCTCGGTGACTTCAGCCAACGTTGCCGGCTTCCATTTGGGACTCTGATCCTTGTCGATGAGCAGGGCACGCACTCCCTCCTTGAAGTCGGCTTTCGGCTCCAGATGACGCACGGCCAGACGATACTCCATGATAAGGCATTGGGCCAACGACAGCTGCGAGCCCAGCTCCAGTTGGCGATAGGTAACCTTCAGCGACGTGGGCGACACCTTGCAAAGGACCTACAAAATAAAGTTAAATAGATTAGATAAACTCACGAGACATTGCTAATTTATGATCGTGTTTTGTACGAAATTGTGGCGTCAACAACGAGGTGCTAATTAAAAATAGTCTCATTAGAGTGCGATTCAAATATTTATGCGTTTTCGCGCGTGGCATTTGATTGACCCAGCCAATTAACAGTTGAAGCAGCCGACGCTCATCGACGCCCAATACTGACCTCCAGCGTTTTCTTTGCCCAATCGCTGCCATCGTTCTGCAAGTTCTCGAGTATGCCCTCCACGGAACTGGCACCAAAGTTCTTATTGATCTGCTCCAGAACGGGCTGCAGAACAAATGGTTTCTTTGGCTGAGTATGGAACTTTTGCAGCAGATCAGGTATATCATCAGCGTCTGGGCAGTTGAGAAGAGCTGTTTCCAGATCAGGAATCTTACTGCTTTCGCAATAGTGCGTGGCAATGCCAGCATGGAAGACATCAGCGCCACGTAGACGATAGCCCGTCAGTCCCAAGTAAAGACCCAGCTTGCCCTGCAGCCGTGGAAGGAAGTATGAGCCTCCCACATCGGGGAACAATCCAATAGCCGTCTCTGGCATGGCGAACAAGGTTCGATCGGTGGCCACGCGATATTTTCCATGGACACTGAGTCCAACTCCGCCTCCCATGGTGATACCATCAATAATGGCTATATAGGGTATCTTATAGTTTCCAATTAAAGCGTTCGTTGTATACTCCTCGCGAAAGAAGCTCTTCGACTCGTCCGTGGGACCGGCTTCGACTAATGCCCGAACGTCTCCGCCGGCACAGAACGCTTTGTCACCCGTGCCCTTGATTATCATAAGGGATTTGGACTTTTCACACTTCTTCAAATGCTTGTAAATCTTTCGCACCATCTCCAGATTGATTGCATTCAACGCCTTCGGCCTATTAATTATGATCATGCCCTTATTCGAGGACTCTGTGGCCAGCACAGAGGACGAAGACAAGCGCGTGGAATTCGCCATGAGGAATTTTGTTGTTATTTCTGTTGCTTTCACACCGGCTCCACAGAGTAGTGGCAAGTGGCTGTAGGTGTGATGGCCGAACGTGTAGACGAACCTTTGAATTGGATTTTGCTGTCAAGGGTTTAGTTTGCGTTTAATTGGCGTTTTAATTATGTGCTCATTTGAATTATTTACCATTTTGCTATTCTTTTTGGACTTCACGGGGAGTTGCGCAATAACAAACAGTCACAGTGTTGCCACACGTCACAATAACCGCAAGTAAACGACAAACTTGATTTTATCTAGGCGGATAATGTCTGTGTTTTTCCAACCACAAACTAATTGTTATTAAGTATATTCATAGCGGTAGCTGGGTTAAATATAATGCATCCGATGGATAATCAGTCCATAGAGTTGCATTCAAAACGAGCGATGTGGCAACATTGCATGGCAACAGAACAGTGCAATGGTATACAATACGTTTATGCAACAAAACATATTGCGAACAACTTAAAAACAAAAGTGTTTTTTGTTTCAGTCGAAATTGTTAAGTATTCTATTCCATAATTAATGTATTGTGGTTTATTTTTCAACCGCAGTAATATTTTTATTTCAAATTGAAATGTTACAATTAGTAGATTTTCCAGAGATCGCGATTTCTTTAATATCACGTTCAGTTGGGTACAAGGAAATATCGCGTTAGTGCTGTGCATAAACATATGAATGCGAATACAAACACGCAGAAAACTAAAGCTTAACTTTATCATTCTCATATTTAAACAAATAAACGGTGAGTAAATATCGTTAATCAGCACCACACGGCAGCACAATGCTATGATTCAGTGGTGTCAGAGCCAGCAAGTGGCCCACATTGAATTGTCTGTGCCATGCCCTCGTTTTTTAAATTGCCAAAATTACGAACAAAGCACCGTCGCTCTTCTGCTTCCATATCTGCGCGGCGCAAATCCAAACAGATGAACTATGATGGACTGCTCTCACAGCTGACCGACGACAAGCTGGTGCTATTTGAGACCAGTGGCCAGGCGGTGGTCACCCTGGTCGATGGGGACGTGCAGGATGGCGCCATTGAGGAGGAACAGGCAGCACCAATACAAACAATACCGCACACAGCGGTAGCGGCTGCCTCGACATCTGCTGCCTCGGCTTCTGCTGTGTCAGCAACTCCAATAGTGACAAGTGCGAACCTAAACCCAAAATTGGAGAATGCTTCGACAGCGACACCACAGCGCAAAATATCGACGTCATCACGTTTTATGAATGCGTTTAGTCAGCTCTATGGCGGCAATAGTAACAGCAACAGCAACAGCAATAGCAATAGCAGTTGCAGTCACGTGGATCAGCATAACGATGATTCAGAGCTGGCCGCGAATCGCACTCCTACCAAAGGAATGGAGGCCAAGCTGGTGGCTATGT
Organism: Drosophila recens; assembly: GCA_037043495.1. Lineage (NCBI taxonomy): Eukaryota > Metazoa > Arthropoda > Insecta > Diptera > Drosophilidae > Drosophila > Drosophila recens. The sequence continues at coordinate 31,682 of JBAMBJ010001550.1, forward strand.
GGCACAATGTCAAGTACGGCTGGAGCGGCAAAATGCGTCAGACAAGCTTCTCAAAGGAGCAACCCGTTTGGCTGCTAGGTCGATGCTATCATCGGCGCTTTACACCACCCGTCAGCATGGAGAACTCCACCACGGAGCTGACCAGTGGCGCGGATACTACGCCGGACAATGCCACATCAGCGTATGATAGCATACAAGCGACGGCAACGTCCTCGTCCATATATCCCACATTAAATCCGCAGCAAATCGACGAAATCGTTGTACCTCAAGAGCTTGGCATGGATGCGGCCGAGAACCAACTGGCCGAAAGTCCTTGGGAAGAGGGAATCGAGGGTTTCCGGCGTGACTTTTACAGCCGCATTTGGATGACCTACCGTCGCGAGTTCCCCATCATGAATGGGTCCAACTATACCTCAGATTGCGGCTGGGGCTGCATGCTGAGGAGTGGCCAGATGTTACTGGCACAGGGTCTAATCTGCCATTTTCTGGGTCGCAGTAAGTAGTGACTTCAAATTTTAGACATCTCCTATTCATGTTGCTTAAATCTTCTTAAGGCTGGCGCTATGACTCGGACTCGCAGCTGCACTCCACGTATGAGGACAATATGCATAAGAAAATCATTAAGTGGTTTGGAGACAGCTCCTCGAAGAGCAGCCCCTTCTCCATCCACGCGCTGGTGCGACTGGGTGAACAGCTGGGCAAGAAACCAGGCGACTGGTATGGCCCTGCCTCGGTATCCTACCTGTTAAAGTGAGTTCCCACCATATGCTCCAATGTGTAACTTTTTTAAAGCAGAATTTCCTTTGTTACCACAGACACGCCTTGGAGCATGCCGCTCAAGAGAATGCCGACTTTGACAATATTAGCGTATACGTGGCTAAGGATTGCACCAGTAACTTACCCTTTGACTTCACCTGCCCACTTCTGCACATTAACATCGCCTCTGTCTCTTCCAGTTTACATGCAAGACGTTGAAGAGCAGTGCAGCATCCCGGAACCGGCGCCGAAGCCAAACGTGCCTTGGCAACAATCAAAGAGGTGCAACAGCGGAGGGACTAAGCTAGAACAGTCAAGTCAGCAGCATCAGCAGCACTGGAAATCCTTGGTTGTGCTGATACCATTGCGTCTGGGCACCGATAAGTTGAATCCTGTTTATGCACACTGCCTGAAGCTGCTGCTCAGCACGGAACACTGCCTGGGCATTATTGGAGGCAAGCCAAAGCATTCGCTATACTTTGTGGGATTCCAGGAAGACAAGCTAATACACCTGGATCCGCATTACTGCCAGGAGATGGTGGATGTCAATCAGGAGACCTTCTCGATGCACACTTTCCACTGCAAATCGCCACGTAAAATGAAGTCGAGTAAAATGGATCCCAGCTGCTGCATTGGATTCTATTGTGCTACCAAAACTGATTTTGATAGCTTTGTTGAAAGCGTACAATTGGTAAGAGGAGCTGGACATGCTTTAATCGAACGAGATTCATTAATTAAACTTGTCCTCGTTTTAGTACTTGCATCCAATGCGCTGTGCCTCTGGAGCTACCATGGACAAACCTTCTGCGCCACAAACGCAACAGCAACAGCAGCCACAGACTGACTACATGGAAATGAATTATCCGCTATTTACATTTTCCCGAGGTCGCTGCATGGATCATGCGCGTGACGAGATGAGCGACTCGCTCTATAAGCCGCTAATAAGGCAAGTGGCGGCCTTAACCCAAGAGCTTGATGGCTCCTCTTTGCCGCAGCTTAATAGCTATGACCATGATCCCGATGACAGCGAAAGCGAGGAGTTTGTGCTGCTCTAAGACAGCAGTTAACCACATAGAAATAAGCCATGATTGCCCCCCCTTCTTCTATATACCCTGCCCTCCTGCCCTCGTTTCTGTGCAAACTGTGTTATATTATTTTTGTTCATTATTGTAAAATAAGTTGAATCGCCGTTGCTCGCTCGCTAGCTCGCCCAAAACAAAACAAAACAAACCAGACGCGCATCTCAACATCAAAGACTTGGTTATTATACATTTACATATTGCATATTTAATATTTGCTTATAATTAACATTGTGATTATTTTACAAAAACTCAACCCTTTGTTCAAATTGTATTCATCTTATTTTGCCTTTTGCCAACAATATGTTCCCTTTGTGGTTCGTCTGATTATATCTTTGTCTGTATATTCCTATATATATATATATATATTTATATATAAATAGTTTATGTAATTCTCGGTATTATTATTTTGTAATGCGAATACTGAAATGGAATTGATTCGATTTGTCATAAATAATCGTTGCAAGAACTATTTCGCTGCTCTCGAAAGTATTTTTTGTAGGCCTTATGTCTTAGATTCTAATTAATTTATGTTTGTCATGTAGTTTATCGATCATTATTTAGTTCTAATCTTAATTGTACATACCCTTGAGTAAATAAATAAATATAAAATATATAGCTTTCGCATTTAGATTAGCTTCAATCCTGACTTATTTTCTAAATTGTGATGCACAAATTGATAAAAATTTGTATCTGTGATTTCATTTGAAATCTAAAATTTGTAAGTCTACATATATTAAAGTACCTTAACTTCGTAGTGAAAAGTCAAAAGAGAGATCGGTGTTATTTAGGATTTGTTTCACAGTTCCCATTGGACAAAGTAGGTGGATTTGTATACAACCAAATACTATAAAACAATTTAATTTTACAGAAGTTAATTAAATCTTATGCTTCAGAGATTGGGTACAACGGAATGTTAAATAGTTTATCTAACTAAATAGTTTAAAAACTTCAAGAAAAGAGTTGTTTAAGCTAATGACCAGATTCCTAAAACTATATTTAAGTTACATTAGGTCGAAGATATACCGCTTAGTTTTTACTCATGTTCTTTGGCTGCCTCGCGTTCCATGCGCTTCAAAAGCTTACCCAGATTATCCCGCGCTGTCGTCGCTCGCGCGGCATGGAGGCTGATAGCAGTCCTATAGCAATCAATGGCTTCTTGAACTTTATCCCAGCGATGGTAGAGCACCCCAAGATTCGTGTGATAGAGCATATTATGAGGATCCATCTCGATGACCTGTTTATAAAGTGACTCAGCCTCCACGTAGTGCTTCAGTTTGCCCAGGACATTGGCGCGTATAAACATTATGCTCGGTTCATGGGGCAATTGAATCAAGCCCTGTTCCGAAAGTCGTAGAGCATCCTCGTACATTGCTCGATTATCCAGCATAGTCAGAATATTGGCCCAAGCTTTGGGTTGCCGTGGATTCACTGTGACCGCATGTTGCCAATGATGCAGTGCTTCGGCGTAGCGCTGCTGTTCCAGATACAGATTGCCCATGTTATAGTAACAGACGGCATAGTCGGCGCGGTACTTGAGTGCCTCCTTATAGCTGTGGAGTGCTTCGTCGTATTTCTTTTGCGCCGACTGCACAATTCCCAGATTCATCCATGCCACGGGAAAAGCAGGATAAGCAACTAATGCCGCGCGAATATACTTCTCAGCTGTGAGCAGCTGACCGTGCTCGCGATACAGATTACCCAGGTTCATTAGTGCCGACTCGTACTCCGGATACAGCTCAATGGCCTTGTGGTAGTGCTGAAAGGCCCTCGTGCTGTTCCCAGTGTCCGTTGCCAGCCGAGCTATGTTGTAGTGCACCTTGGCGTTGTTGGGACACACCTGAAGCGCCGAGCTGAATAGCGACTCCTCATTGAGCCACTCAGCGGCGCGTTGACGCGTCCGTATCATCATCACTGCGAAGAGCAGCATGATCAGCGTCTGGAGCATGTTGCGCCAGTAGGCTTTGTCCGCATTGTAATTGTAGCAATAGAGAAATCCATAGACGGACAGCAGACAGAAGCCAATCGATGGCACGTACAGTGTACGCTCAGCAATCACGAATCCGACCCGGATGATGCCCGAGGCGGGCAGAAACGGTATAACCATCAGGGCCAGTCCAAGCATTAGGCCGGCCAGGCGGCGAAAGTTCATCAATGCGACCAGAACAAATGAGTAGAACGCAATGACTGCCTGCAGTCGCATATCCCAAATGCTCGTGACAAGATTTACGCAGCCCAGGGCCCAGTCGAAGCACAACCACTGCGGGCACAGCATAAGCCAGAAATTCATCACGAGCAGATACTGCTGCGACAAGCCGCGTGTTAACAGATGCTCGTTATGCGCAATTGGATTGTCCACCGCCTTAAACTCTGGCGCCTCAAAATTCTGCCACCAGAGACGTGCCACCACGAGAAATGCGGTGCCGAAGAAGTAGCATCCATAGCGTAGGCGCGTGGTGATTACCCTTTGCTGGAGTTTGCGCGGCAGCATGTAGGTACCGTTCTGAAAGTAGTCCAGCGTAGCACAGGACAGCGGTATGGTCACTGCCGACTCCTTAAACAGCATGCCAATGGCCGTAAGCAGCAGAATCAGAATAGCACTGCTAAAGCCTGGCTTATCCACGCTGGCAACCGTTAGCATGAGGCAGAGCAGGTGTATCAACCCAAACATTAGCTCGGCGCGACCAACGACACCAGAAACCGCTTCCGTATGCACTGGATGGGCGGCGAACAGTGCTGCCGAAATAGTGGCCCAGCGTTCGATGTCGATTTCCTCGACGTACAACGATCTGACTAGACGCCACATAAGCAGCGTGTTGACACAGTGCAGCAACAGATTGAGGAACTTCATGTGGGCGGCATTTAAGCCAAGGAGCGCGTACTCGTAGTGAAACATTAGCGTTGTCAGTGGTCGAAATGATTTGTGGGAATCCGCGCTTAGGAGCGGAGCACCCCAGAAGTCGTGGCTGAAAATGGCCGTCCAGTTGGTGGGCAAAGCGTAAACATTCCTGTTTTTGACAATGGCCACGGTGTCGTCAAACACAAACTTGGCGCCGCTTAAGCCGCCATATCCGTAGCAGATTAAGCACATCAACACCAATATTGACTGGCACACCAGACTGTGCAGCGTTGAACTGTGGCCCAGATCTATGCTCACCATGTTGTCAAATATTGCACTGCACACTAATTTGTGTCTTTCAGTTTAAAAATTTGTATTCAATTCCTCAGTTTTGTATACATCTTCTTCTGCTGACAAACAACCAGTGTTGGGTTGTTCATAAGTGAGTGTACCAAAAAAAGTGGCAAGTTTGCTCCGACTTCCAAAACACAGTGGCAACCATCAAGCCACAGAAAAAGGACGATGTCTGGATTTACGATGTTCTTATTAAAAATGGAGCTTATTGTGGATTATTGATAATTTTAATTTTAGAATTTAAAAAATGCCACATGCATCTTTTTTATATTTCTGTCGAATTTAGAATGTTTAGAATTATTTTTCCAAATTTCAAAATTACAAATTTAATGGCAACACCCCTACGATTTCCAACAATGTTCGCCAATATTGATAGTTTTCATCACTACCGATGTGTTCAGCTGTTGCCATTCACAAGTTTACGCCGAAGACAGCTGTTCAGATTAATTGTAACAATAAACAGATAGGAGTATTTTGCAAAATGTCAGAGGAAATAGTTTTTGATTGCTTGCATGCTGAAATAGTTAACTACTGCCTCGATGCCAACAAGGTTAGTTCGAAGAAAGTCATTGCTACTGTCTTTACGTTACTCTCGCGCCTTTCGCAGGATCAACACGATTTGGCCACCTTGGAGTACATCGGGTTCACAACTGGCTATCGCTTGATTGAACGCCTTACACGGGATGGCACTCGCTTTAAGGACGAACTGGAAACCATGAAGTTCATATGCACCGATTTTTGGACTCTAATCTATAAGAAACAAGTGGACAATTTACGTACAAACAATCACGGCATGTACGTCGTCCAGGACAAGGCCTTCCGTTTCCTTACACGTATCTCCCCTGGCGCCAAGCAACTGGAGCAAGCTCCCAAGTTCGTGGCCTTCACCTGTGGTCTGGTGCGCGGCGCCCTGAGTAATCTGGGCATCAACAGCACAGTGACTGCGGAAGTACAGACAATCCCAGCTTGCAGGTTTCACATAGAGGTCAACAGGAGTTAGGCTCACAAGTGAATCAAGTTAAGATTAATTTTATTAAAGTACATTTTATTCCAATTTCTTATAAATTGCTACGACATTCTGTTCAGTCCAATTCATCAATTCTGAGGTCCAATCAATATTATCCATGTTCCGTCAAATACGCTTAGGTAGTCCAGAAAGGCTTTGCCATTGTTAAAGTAACAAAAGATCAAGGCACAGGGCATGACGCCAGAACAGCAATCGCTCAAGAAGCTGGCCCCCAATTTCGAGTCAGTGGATTCTGCATGCTCAACGTAGTTGAGAGTAATGAAACTTCGAACGGCATACTTGCTTCGCCACCAGTTGGGATCCCTTTCCAGGCCGTAGATCCGCAACGTTTCGTCGCCAACTGCAGCTATCAGCCATTCAAGGAGTCCGCTGCCGCAGCCTACGCTTAGAACGGTTTGTAGTCCCAGATGATGCAATGTCTGGTTGAATGTCGTTAAATCAGATGCGGTTGGCCAAATCCAGAGCAATTTTCGCCGCAGCTGCTTGTCCAAAGTGCTGCCAAGAACAAGCAATTTACGCCAGTTCTGTTTGGCTCCATCTCCATCGGTCAGGCCATATATTTCTTGAAGCGCGTCTAGTTCCGATTGCTCGTCCCACATATTGAATACTGCCTACCAATATTATTTGGTTATCGAATTGTGCCAGGCCCCTTGGGATTGACGTCGGCATAATAATATGGCAAGCGGCCAGCGTTCGAATTGTCTATATTTAAATGGGTGTGACGTCTAAGTTGTGGAACCGATCTTGTTATGTGATTATAGAATTTGACAAAGGTCTGATGGTCAGTTCGAAAAGGTCCCATCTCAACTGTGTGTGTTCAGGCCAAATTAATTAACATGTCCGTTTTCGTAAGAATATTTGAAATTCTTGCGCCAATGGCGTTCGCTAAAATTTGAGATGCCATGGCCGGGGACACGCTGATGCTGCGGCTCGGCGTGGCATTGTGGCATCGTCACTTGCTGCACAGCTGTCGCAGCAACTGCATGGTCCAGGTCCAAGCCATTGGTTAGCTCATTGGAGTACTCCTCATTGTCTAAATCCAGTATGATTTTCCGATAAAGTTTAACGTTCTCATTTTGCATTTTGTCGGGCAGCGATGGCGCCACAACTGTGGCCTGTTCCAGCTCAACCTCGGGCGGCGTTATCGCAACGTTCACGGGCTCCACATTGCCCACGCTCTTGATGACGCTGTTGTATCGCAGAGCTTGGACTGACTCGGTTGAAGCTGTTTTAGCCTGATTGGTTGGCTCTGCACCTATGATTTGCACGCCAGCATCGAACTGGACTCCTGGATGCATGGAACGCAGATGCCGTATCATGTTGTCCCGCCGATTGACGGTGACATCGCACTGCGTGCAGCGGTAACGTTGCGTGGTGGAATGCTGCTTAACGTGTCGCGCAAGGGCGTCAATATCGTTGAAAGTCTTGTAGCATTGGGGACAGGAGTGTCGGGAACGCTTGGTGTGACGCTTTTGATGCAACCTGAGTGTAGACTGGCGTAGAAAGGATTTGTTGCACACGGAACAGCTGTATCTGGTGCTGTTTTGGTCGTGCTTCAGTCTGTGCTGCTTTAAATTGGCCTTGCTGAGATAGTGCTTGGAACAGGTATCGCATTTGTAGGGCAAGTTGTCCCCACTGTGAACCAGCAGGTGTGTGGTGAGCGCGGCTTGTGTGCGGAACAGTCTCTGACACTGTTGGCATGCAAATGCATCAGGCTTGTGGGTGTGCATGTGTCTCTGCAGGACAAGCTGTTGCTGGAAGACTTTGCCGCAGACATTACAGCTGAAGCTCGGGTTATTTCCATGACTGTTCACGTGATACTTCAGATGGGAGCGTGAGGCAAAGCGCTGGTAAAGCAATTAAATACATTAACACAAGAGCCAGAACGACTTGTATGTATATACTTCAGTGTGAAACTTACGCGATTGCACTGCGTGCAGCTGAACTTCTTGAGCGTCTCGTTGCCACAAGCGCGGTGGTAATATTGTTGAGTGCGACTGCGAAAGGACTTGTTGCACACGTTGCAGTGATAGCCCTGTGCCGTAGTCGTTATATGATCGACGGTGCTGGCGTCCGTCAGCTGCAGTTCGGATTCGGGCTGCTGGGAAGCACTATCTGTTGATATTCCACTTGCCACTTTGCATTCCGAGCAGTCGGCCACGTCTGCCAGCAGACACGGGCGGCATTTATTGTGGCCACAGCTGTCGGTTACCAAACGATTCTGTCCAGTGGCTTCGCAATTGCAGCGAGGACACCTGCTCATCTTAAAGCAGCACCAGAGTGGATCCTCAAATAAAAACAAAGGGACAACTGCTATTTGTTGTTGTTAAATGTCATTCAAACAGAACCGTATAGAGATGCTGTTTCGCTCACATTATGTTCACATGAACGATACATTCAAATGAACGAGCAAATTTGTTAGTAATTCATGAACTCTGTCTTTCATTTTGAGCTTAAATTACATTACTATTTATTTAATATCCCATTACACGCACCAAAAAATATAACTCAATAGAAGCCTTTGTGTGTACAACTTTGTACAACTTTGCAGCATAGCTAATTTAGTTCATGGTTAGTTCAAGTGAACGACTTAACTGATACGAGGTAAAAGTCTAGTGACGAAAACATTTTCATGCCCCAAAATTTCTGATATCCAATTTTGTGACGAATAATATTAAGTTTTACACATAAATTATTTAAAACAAAATTTTTGCACTCGGCAAATTGCGCTACAATGTATCAATTCTTCATACCAAATAAAACTCACTCACTGTTTTGCGCAGTGCCGAATGCAAAAATTTTGTTTTAAATAACACTAGTTTACAAAATAAATTTTTTTTTTAGCAAAGTGAATGAAAGTATTTTTTTCTTATGGACTTTGGCCGGCTAAACACGAAAATGGCATTTAAAAATTTTTTTTTGGAAGCGTTTTCGAAATATTCGAATTTTTTCGAATTTTCGAGGTTACTTCAACACTTTTGAGTATACTTCCAAATCTACTTATCCAAATTTGCCAACCAATCACTTAATTAAAGGTAAGTTAATTATCTTCAACTTACTTTCATGGAGTATTAAGATCGGTTCAGCAGTTCAGGTGCTAGCGATTTTATAAAGTTCGAAAATGGGCGTTTTTTGTGATTTTTTGAGTTTGAAAGCTAACATATCGTCCTGGAAAAAATAGAAATCAATTTTTACGAATTTATCGTAAAGCCGATACTGTTTCAAAGAAAATAAGGTATAGTTTATGCAAATCCATCGACAGATATCGAAGTAAGGCATATTTACGTGAAACACCTAGCACCAGTAAAACACCAATTGTAGCGGTACTCACATGCAGCGACCAAACGCATTTGTATGTGTGCAAGGGCAAAGGCGAGCATTTTCCGCAACTTCTGTCCCAGTTAAAGCTGCATTAGTTCTCCATCTGTCGATGGATTTGCATAAACTATACCTTATTTTCTTTGAAACAGTATCGGCTTTACGATAAATGAGTAAAAAAAATTGTATCTCATTGATTTCTATTTTTTCCAGGACGATATGTTAGCTTTCAAACTCAAAAAATCACAAAAAACGCCCATTTTCGAACTTTATAAAATCGCTAGCACCTGAACTGCTGAACCGATCTTAATACTCCATGAAAGTAAGTTGAAGATAATAAACTTACCTTTAATTTAAGTGATTGGTTGGCAAATTTGGATAAGTAGATTTGGAAGTATACTCAAAAGTGTTGAAGTAACCTCGAAAATTCGAAAAAATTCGAATATTTCGAAAACGCTTCCAAAAAAAAATTTTTAAATGCCATTTTTGTGTTTAGCCGGCCAAAGTCCATAAGAAAAAAATACTTTCATTCACTTTGCATTTTGGCTGTAAACTAGTGTAATTTATGTGTAAAACTTAATATTATTCGTCACAAAATTGGATATCGGAAATTTTGGGGCATGAAAATGTTTTCGTCACTAGACTTTTACCTCGTAAAGAGGTTTTTTTTATGGGATATCAGAAATTTTTGAATAAAATATCAGAAATTTTGAAATTGCAATATTTTTTGTCAACTTTGATTATTGTTTGTACAAGCTAAAACAAATTGTTTGGCGACACTGGTCCCCTTTACAAACACACATGCCCAGCGCAAAAGCTATCAGCACTCTTAAACTCTGGGTGCTATGACACTTTGCTGCTGCTGTCTTATTCCCACTCTAAGTAAAATGTATATATTCAGCTAACAGGTAATTTTCATTACGCTGCAAGCAGTGCCTGAGAGCCCTTCGAAATACCTTTTTAACGATATATAGATCGCATCTGTAGCTTTTATCGTTTGGATGCTAAGGGGTTTTCAATTTTAGCGGTTTTTAGCGATTTCCCGCTAAGCTAGCGATTTTTCGAAAAAGTCGTAGAGCCAACGTTTCTAGATTTTTGAACAGGAACAAGTCCTCATTCAAACATTTAAGCTTAATTAACGATTTGATTCAAACAAACAAACTGGCTGCTAAGACACTTTGTTGCTGCTGCCCTATTCCAATTCAAAGTAAAACGTATATATTCAGTTAATAGGTTATATCTTCCAAACCTATTGGTAAAATTTTTTGTGTCATACATCAAAAAACGAGAAATTTTACAAGCTAAAACATATCGAAATTTAAAAAAAATCGTTAGCGACGTTTTCTCAAAAACCGCCAAAATGTGGGGGAAAACACCTTATTTCACCTGTAGCAATTTACCTGTGTACTTTTCAGTTAAAAGGTATGCATAACAGCCCATCAAAATACCTTTTCAACGATATATAGATCGCATCTGTAGCTTTTATCGTTTGACTGCTATAAGGGTTTCAATTTTAGCGGTTTTTAGCGATTTCCCGCTAAACTAGCTATTTTTCGAAAAAGTCGTAAAGCAAACGTTTCTAAATTTTTTTAACAGGAACAATTCCTCATTCAAACATTTAAGCTAAATCAACGATTTGATCCAAACAAACAAACAGACAAACTGACTTTTCATCTCAATTTCGAAAGGCCCCTAAAAATTTCAAAATTAATTATCCCTCGAACCAGTTGTCCGATTTCGATGATCGAGGTGTCATTCGACGCGTATTTTTAATGAGAATTGTAAAAAATTCAACGAAAATTCAAAAAGGCTCCAGCGGCCCCATTAGCTCCAATAATTTAAATTTTTTCCCTCCCACTTACACCTGCTTATCTCACGAACCAGGTGAGTTTCCAAAAGTCTTAGTATGCACATTTGTAAGTTAAGTTGATACCTTTCGATCGGTATATAGCTCGACCTGATCAGACAGTCATAGCAAATCTTCCATTCTTCCTGTGTATATATGCTAGTCGCCTTCGCACCCTTCGTGCTGCTTTCGTCACTAGCGCGGACTGCCGTCCGCAGTGATTCAAGAAATTGAACTAAGAATCTCAGCACTACACGCCGGTCATTTCTTGTTGTATTATGTGCCTTAAGGACATTCAAACAGATTGCATTTAGCATTCACTTTGAAACGTATACAATAAAGTGCAATTTGTGGGCGGTTTAAGCATCGAAAATTCAAAGTCGCACTTTCTTAAAAGGAATTCAGTGTATTGAAAGAGAGCTCGTGCAAAAATTGCATTTGGAAGGAAGAAAAACTAGCGGAATTGTTAACTCGTTTAAAAAGAGTCTATTACTAAAGATTTGGAACGAAATATACGATGACGTCGTTTAAATATGGATTAAGTTAAGAAAATGCCATTACAAAAAAAAATAAATAATTTTCAATATAAAATTTGGTTTTATTTGAAAAATTAGGTAAGTCACTTATTGGGAGGGCCCAAGCTGTATATACCTAATGCAATTTTATAATGTCGTTCGTAATCCTATCTTATATCTGCAGAAAACTTTTAATATACCACTATAATAACGAACATGACCTTTACTCCCATATGTGTTCCAAATCTAATGCAGCAACATGGCCTGGAAATAGATGCGCCTTTTGCATGGGAACTTGTACAAAATAACGATCGCAGAACTTCGGATTACGCCTGCTCAGGACTTCATTAAGTATTGTCTTATTGCTGACTTTTTTCGTTATCAGCAATCGACGAGATTCGCCTGCACCGTAGCTATAAGAGCGAAGACCAAATTTACTAGCAACCCTAAAGAAATACAAAGTTAAGAATCTCGTCCATAGGTTAATGGCTGTTTTGCTTACTGATGGAAAGCGGCGCGTTCTTCCTTGGAGAAGGTGGGCTCAAACTGCATATCACGCATGTCATCCGAATTGACGTAGTTCTCAATCAGCTTGTGATAATCGGCCAGATTAGCATGCGGATCATTGGAGCCCAATCCCATGCGATTGTTTTTAAGCAGGTAACTGAAAGTTAATTGAGAATGACTTCAAGCAGGCTGCAGTGTTAAGATCTAGACACCTACCCCACTGGCTCCTCGCGTCCTTGCTTTGAGCGACCCAAGCCACCACCAGTCCAGCCCATTAAGCGCATCATGTGATAGCCTTTGTTGTTTTTGTCCAACTTTGGTTCACCCAAATTGTCGGCCGACTCCTGGGTGACATTAATGTTGACACCGTGTTTGCTCTTCTCGACTTTGATGGTTTCACGGCTTGCGTTCAGCTACAAAAACAAAACTGTTGTTCATGTTCCAACGTCAAATCGTTAATTCGCAGGCTCTTCCTACCTTAATGCTGTAGCAGTGGGTCTGCACAAAGAGGACGGCTTGCTTATATGCGGAGAGTTTGGCTGCCTTCAAGTTCTCGCCACTGCCTGTTGCAATCACTTGATCGTTCAAAAGGATCTCTGCCGTTTTGGACGTGTCATCTGCGGACTGTTCCTCGCTCTGTCGCTCCTCGTACTTTGTTTTGCTTTCGGTGCACGAGTTGCGCAGGCAGCTGCGTCCACCAGCGAGATAAATGACCAGATTACCAAAACGTAATCCGTCAAAGAGATCAATTGGCTCACCGCCGCCGAAGCACAGCCGGTCTCGGCTGCCACTGCCGCTGCTTGCTTGCACCTGTATCTGTGGCCTGGTTGCAGCTGCACCTTTGCGCCCTAGTTGTTTGAAATAAGGAGGGTTTGTGGTCTCAAGCTCATATATTTACTAGTGATATTAATCATTTTCTGCCGTCCTATACATATTTCTATTTATTGTTCCTTCTACCTTTGGCCCGCTGTTCCGCCGCATCCGAAGCAGAGACAAACGTGCGCTTCAGACGTAAGGCACGGTTCTGCCGGAACTCTTCAGCAATATCTTTGGACATCTCGGCCACCAGCAACATGGTATCTTTGGGATATTTGCAGCCCATGAATTCCATGTTTATAAATGTTTGTGCCAGGCAAACTAAGCGTTCCTCATCGAAGCGATCTTTATGGGCGAGCATAAAATCGCGACGCAGCTCCCAGTGCTCCTCGCTTTCATATTCCGTCTTATAGTCCTCCACATCCCAGTCGGTGGAGAGTTCACTAGTCGCCGCTGAGGATTTCTTTGATTTTTTGTGCTTCTTGCTCTGCCCCGAAGTACTCGGCGTGTCGACAGGATCGGCCGCTTCAACTTTTTGTCGCTTAGCTATTGTTGCCATTTTAGTGTGAGCTTGATTTATATAAAAATATATATATTTGTTTTTTCTAAAACAAAACGAACCTAGCACGCTTCAATGTACGATTAAACGCCATTAATCGACATTCACAGGTAAGCGCGGCTACTATTTATCGATAACAGCGGCCAGTGCTCTCTTTTTCGCCAGCCTTCTCGTAGAGTCCGTGTTGTGTAGCGCTTTGATATCGCCTACCGCCCGTGTTGTGTGTGTGTGTTTTAATTTCCTGGTTTATTCATGATTTTTTGTTAATTTTAATTTAGTGAACAAAGTGACGATAAACGTTGTAGGAGTCCTTAGCTAAAACGTGCATGTATTTAGCTGCAAGTTTCATCGTCGCCACGAAGAACGCATAAGCAGCGCAGCAGCAGCAGGAACTGCCAACATGAGCATACCCAACGAATACATTGCAAAAACGGAAGATGTGGCTGAACAGGTAATTCTCTTAGGATCATAAACTGTGAAAGTAGCATTCGACCCCGCCACATAATGTTGTTAGAGGCCACGCAGAGACAATTGCAAGTGGTTATGCACCATTTAAAGCCATTAATATGGGCAAAAGTTGTATCACAACCAAAGCAAAAGCAATAGAAAACTGCCAACGTCATCCAAACGCGGCAAAGTTCGAAGCTCAAGTGCAACGTTATGGCTGCCACTGACCACTGAAATGAGGCTTCTAGAGTCTTCACTGACCCAATACAACTACAGATCAATTTGCCCGAGCATTTTTGGGTGCCTTTTTTTTCCTTGTATCCAAATGCAGCTGTCCAGTTCGAAATTCATATCTAATTGCCAATTGTTGAGACTACCGCCATATGTATGCGTTTACTCTATGTGCAACTATGTGTGTGTCTGTGTGTGTGCGAACGTGTATGCATACGCGAGGTCTATACAAGTGAAAGTGGTGAGAGTGAGCGGCAACAAAAGTCGCTAAGTTCGAGTTCCGTAATAAGTTTGGGGAATGGAAAATGTTTCAATTGGCTAAAGAAATACTAGCTTGATTTTCAATCTACACGCATTTGTGTCATTTCTATGGGAGTATGCGTGTCAGCGTGTGTGATTTTACATAAGTTATTTACATATATTGAAATTATGCCATGAGCGATCGAACTAGACATCAAAACCCGTTACAAGTAAAAGAGCGCACAGATAACGAATAGCTGCAAAGAGAAGCTGAGAGACACGTCATTCTCCGCTGTCGGCTGTCTTGCCAAATCGCCAACACTGTCTTTCGAAAAAGCCACGCTCCAGACTATTGTAAATTTGAGAAGCTTATCATAATCAAATTGAGTGGATGTCCATTTTATCAACATATGTACAAGCCGTTTACTCTCTTATCAATACACAGACACAAGGGCACTTCACGCAAAACTCCATTTAATCTATTGATAGGCACAGAAATAGGGCTATGAAAAACCACTTGGAACTCAAATGGGATGCTCAATAAAAATCAGAAGTAGATTACTGTTATCAATTTCGTTGGTGCTCTCAATTAAATATATTTATATGTTTTACTATTGAGAAAAAGAAAAACCCTTGTTTGGCATGTTGAGGGAAATCCGAGAAATTTAAATGGGCAACTCCGCACACCGATGCTTTCTATGCTATGACAATCAGCATCTTTGGGTCCGTTATCAATATAAATTTATCATGTTATTGTTTCTCTCTAATCAGGTTATCAAGCGCGGCAAAAATGTTTTGCCAACTGTTGCGCGGCTCTGTCTCATTGCCACCTTCTTCGAGGATGGCCTGCGCATGTATTTCCAATGGAACGAGCAGCGCGAGTATATGGACATGAGCTGGGGCTGTGGCAAGTTTCTGGCAACCGTTTTCGTGCTGACCAATCTGTTTGGACAACTGGGTGGCTGCGGTATGGTGATGGCTAGATTCAAGGTTGACATCGCTGTCGGTCTGCTCTTCTTCATTGTAGTACTACAGGTAAGTCTCGGATTATTTAATCCACAATTTCACTTTGGCCTAAACTTCTGTTTTATTTTGTAGACAATAGCCTACTCCATTCTGTGGGACTTCCAGTTCTTGCTACGTAACTTTGCATTAATCGGTGCTCTGCTTCTTGTGCTTGCCGAGGCCAGAATCGAAGGACGCAGTTTATTCGCGGGCGTGCCATCGCTGGGTGATAATAAACCCAAGAATTTTATGCAGTTGGCCGGCCGCATTCTGTTGGCATTCATGTTCATTACGCTTATTCGTTTCGAACTGAGTGTGTGGAATGTTATTCAGGACATTATTGGCTCCACATTGATGGTACTCGTAGTGCTTGGCTACAAGACAAAGTTGTCTGCGTTAATTCTGGTCGCGTTGCTGACTGTTCTCAACCTGTACCATAATGCTTGGTGGACTATTCCGTCGTACAAACCGCTCAGGGATTTCTTGAAATATGACTTCTTCCAGGTAATTCTCAATGGTTCTATAAGTTTATATTTGATTCAACAATTTGTGTATTTCAGACACTCTCTGTCATTGGTGGCTTACTCATGATTGTGTCCTTGGGCCCCGGTGGTGTCTCCATGGACGAACACAAGAAGAAGTGGTAGAGCGTGTAGGAATCGCTTAAAACAAAAGAATTGACTTTTATTGCGATTAAATTTTACTGCAAAAGATTTAGTTAGAATTACCATAAAATGGAGCAACAGGAGCAACAGCACAACAACGCATAATATAATTAATTGACTTACTGATAAAAATAATGAAAGGGACTTCCGCAATATCCAGGCTAATCCATTATGGCCCACCAACAAACATTCGCGCACGTTCAACGACAAACTTCGTATACATGTAAGACATTTCGTTTTGTACATAAAACATGGTGATTTTATGCCCCTAATGAGAGACATTAACTGATTTTATATTCATTATCTGTCCATCAACATATAAACAATCTTTGAAATTTTTTATTTTACTTTTTTGCCCCTCACATAAGTTGTAATTTTGTGTTTGCGTTTGTTGTTTGACAGAAGTTCGATTATGATAACGGTGTATAAAATATGATGAATTGTACCAATTGACGATAATTTGTTTCTTTCGTTTATAAGCAAAAGTGTAATAGAATTAAATTGTAACGTTTTAAATAAAGAAAAAAACAAGTGAAAAATGTATACAACTCGTGAATTATATTCTGAAAAGCCCTCCCAAAATGTAGCACTTTTAGATTATCGCATATTAATCGACATCGATAAAGTTACATATATAAAGTTTGCAATTGCATGGCGCGCTATTTTTCTAAAAAATATTAATGTTTGTGATTGTTTAATTTTGCAATAAAATTTTTCAAATTAGTCTATGTAAAGGCAACCATTCTAATGATCGTTAGGTTCTTATCTGTATTTACCAGAGCTTGCAAATAACAGTCGACCGTTTTTTGTTGTTCAAAAATAACTGTTATTTACTGACTCTTTACTTAAGTGTCATAAATGAACCGTTCACACAGTTTTTGAACAAATCGGTCATTCTCAAACCACAATCAATTTTTAAAAAGCAAAGGGCTCGGGTTG